>CM067299.1:95463210-95592374 GCA_034231615.1 Meghimatium bilineatum
CCAGATGAGCCCGGTCATCAGAGAAGCACGACTTAATGGCAGTAACCTGAATGTCCTGGGCACCCGGATGGCCCGTGCTATTAAATTGGACGTCAACAGGCAAACCCGAGTGGTATTTTATGCTGTACAGATGTATATAATTTTATATTTGTAACCATCTTATGTTGGAGTTGGCTTTCTAATTGTCTTGATCATCTGTTTCTTTTGATGGTAGGTTATTGGCATATCTGGTTGATCTTCTGAGTCAGAAGATCTGCTTTCTCCTTCCAGGTATTCCACAATGTGATGGTATCCACCGCATTACTACTTTACCATGATTGCTTAGTTCGGTCAGCAGTATTTGCAGGTCTCGTAGTTTCTGGATTGGAGTGTCTGGAGTACTGATATTGCATCTATCAGGAATACTACAGGATGTGAACCAAGATTGGGGCACAGCAGTTTATCGGTTGCCACCTTCATTGCCTGAATGATTTCTGCATATCGTAATTACACCGGGTTTTCCCAGTTGGTTCTTTTATTGTATCTATAACATTGTTTGGGTATTCTATATATATTTCTGCTCCATTATTTTTCACTGCTTTCTCTGTTGACCCATCTGTACAACAATATGATCCATATTTGTGAAAACTCGTCATCCAGTACACGGAGAGTCACTGCCTTACGTTGACCACGAATGTCACCCTTGCTATTGCACCCACAAATCAACATAGAAGTAAAAGAAACAAATGATTAAGAGAATCTTTATACCGATACCGAGGCTACACATATTTTTGTTACACTGCAAGTAACCTGTACAGTATACACATTACTTAAACAATACTCGAGACAGTTGTGACCCATGTGGAAGTCAAGGGCTAATGTCTGCTGGTGCTGATGCCCAACTACCACATTTAAGAATGACCTATCTCGGAATCTATTAGGGCAGGAGCAGCTCAGTTGACATGATAAAAACTGACATCGAGTAGTAACAACTGAGCCATTAAGAACGTCCAAGGGGGACTTGTTGTAAACATCCTCCAGATCCAATGAAGCAGCTCAAGTTTCCATTAGTGAAACGAATCCTTCAAATACACCCGGCCAGGTCTGCTTGTTATATTGATACTTACTGAACAATGGTGACAGCAACTTGTCCCTCAAATGTTTATAAGATAATTTCAATGTAACAACCTTTAACAACATTTGCCAACTGTGGTTCGCACGATTTAGCTACACACAACTGCAGCCTCGAAGTAATGTCAAGTCTGAACACAAAGTATAAGATATCTGCTGTCAAGACAACTATGCTGAAACAGACGCCTCAAAGCCATAGATGTCAGAGGAAAACACCATTTTTAATAGCGAATCACTTTATTCAGATTCCATAGAAGCACAATCTGAGAATCATATCCAATAAAAGCACATTCTGAGAATCATATCCAATGAAAGCACATTCGGTGAATCAGATCCAATGAAAGCACATTCGGTGAATCAGATCCAATGAAAGCACATTCGGTGAATCAGATCCAATGAAAGCACATTCAGTGAATTAGATCCAATGGAAGCACATTCGGTGAATCAGATCCAATGAAAGCACATTCGGTGAATTAGATCCAATGGAAGCACATTCTGAGAACCAGATACACCAGAAGCACATTCTGAGAACCAGATACACCAGAAGCACATTCTGAGAACCAGATACACCAGAAACACATTCTGAGAACCAGATACATCAGAAACACATTCTGAGAACCAAATACACCAGAAGCACATTCGGTGAATCAGATCCAATGGAAGCACATTCCGAGAACCAGATTCACCAGAAGCACATTCTGAGAACCGCCACATGGTATGTATAGTCACATTCAATCAATATCAATTATTCTAATTTCTAGAACACCGACCCAAAACTACCAGTCAACGGCGGTAAATCGCATCGAACATAAAATTCGAAGACAGAAGAATTAGCATGGATAATTGTGTGTGACAGATGCATCTACCGGCTACAAGTTTTGGAGGCGATGAGGGCGAGAGAATGACTTATAATCCTACCATATCAGCCATTATATTTCTCATTAACCTTGAGACTAGCGTTATCGTGAGTAAATATCGATTTGTCCTTAACTACTACATTCAGCACAAGAGTTAATCCCATGTGATATTTATTTGAAATAATACATGATTGGTATGTTTATGTGTGTGCGTGTGTGTGTTTGCGATAGGTAGAGAGTGTGTGTGTGTGTGTCGATAGGGCCATTACTGTACATATATTGAAAGTACTACTGGACTGACTCAGCTGTAAATGAGTACCTGAAGCATGAGTTAGGGGAGTAAAGACAGCAAGGATGGGAACTGGCCACCCCACCTAATAGTTACTGCGGCTTAGTACATGAAAAGCTATCTTCATCCCCGACGGCAGGTTGCTGCCATGGGGCATACCTTTACCTTAATGACAGACACATTAACGTTCTGAAATATAATCCCGCCACAGGTAATTGTGCTTCCGCACAATTCACAAAGCAATGGCAAACTACTCAAAGTATGTATATTTCCCTAGAAAATCACTATAACAAAAAAAATGATGGGTTAATGGCTACGTCCTGACAGGATACACTACCAATTAAATACATAAGAAGCAACATTTGAATAGAAGAAAGAAAACGATGAACTGTTTTGGCGAAGATACCAGTTTGTAAGAGACAATATAGAAAGAATACTAAGAAGAGTCCCGTCGATAGTCTTCAATAAAATTTCTGAATAGAGAAACAGGAGAAGACCCAAACGAAGATGGATAGATAAAATCATCTAAATACTAGAACACCAAGGCTGAAATATGCTAGTGGCATCACAGTTAGCTAAAGAAAGAAGACTTCGGCTCCCCTAGTGGTACACATATGTATAGGATAAGACAAGACGAACCCATGTCTTTTAAAACAGCGTGCAAGTGTTGATCCAAGTGTAAACAGACATTATGACAAATAAGTACAGTATGATGATGATAGAACTACGAGGGGCATACGTTTGTCACCATTTGCCTCCAATGTTATTTCTCTTGTATTCTTGTTGACCGATTTTGTACCACAGATAATGGAATTCAATGGGAATAACTTTTCCAAACTAATCACGATGATGATGATGATTAAGATGATTATGATAATGTTGATGATAATTATGATGAGGATGATGAGGATGATGATGATGATGATGATGATAATTATGATGATGCTGATGATGATGATGATGATGATGATGCTGATGAGGATGATGAGGATGATGCTGATGATGAGGATGATGATGATGATGAGGATGCTAATGATAATGATGATGGTAATTATGTTGATGATGACGCTGACGAAATAACCCCTTTAGCTAGATACGAGCAGGTAGTTCTTGGCAGCTCATAGCCTTTCTGATAAAGGCGCAGGTAAGAAAACACTAGGCATGAATTTTACGAACATACTATAGTCAGTTATCAGAATCGATACATGCAGTAATATATGATTTATGTCTGATTCTTACTTTATATGTACTTCTCAGTTGTGTATCGTCGTCAGGTTAACATATTTTGGTAACACATCTACCTATTTTTGTTTATCTTGACATTTGCCCGGTGTTACTCCAGCCACCTGCTTCCTGTTTAGGGTTGTTACCCAACACTGGAACATTTATCCCTTAACATATCCTGAACAGGATGTAGCAGTCATCACAGCCTTTCGAAACTACTCTCTGTTGCTGTCATATTCAAGTTGTCTGTGATGTCTTGCGGCCATCTTCTTCTTGGACTGCCTCTTGTTAGTCCCCGTGACATCATCCCCTCAATTATGGTTTTCCCTAGGTTTTTGATATGACGAAAATATTGTATATTTCTGGAAAGAACCAAGCTGTTTAACCACTTTTCTTTTAGATTAATTTCTCTAAAAATGGCTACATTGGTGAACGTTTTGATCCGTGGTATTCTAAGGATTTTTCTGTAACAATTTGTTACATTTGTTGCTATTTTATTTTTCACTTTGATGATGGTGATTGTCCGGGATTCACATCCATATACTGCCACTGGGAATATACAAGCTCTTAAGAATGTTAGTTTTGTTGTTTTGCAGCAGCTCAGCCACTCACTATTCCTTCCCCCCACTAGCCCTAAACGTATGATGTCTTTTAATCCAAATATGTTTTTCATTAGAATGAATGTGTTTGATGCGATACCCAACGTCCTTCTGAATTCATCATAGCAATAACAGTTACCGTTGATAAGAGAACCAATGTATTCAAAACTGGTGACTCTTTCTAATTCGAAGTTGTGTAACTTAGGCGATACGTTGTCCTCACTGCACTCTTTATGTCTCTCGGTTTGTGCAAGCTTCCCAGCTTCGTCCAGTGTCATGTTCAGAAGGTCGTCGATGTCATATGTCCATCATAGTCATTGTCTGCCTCTTGTTCTCTTTCCTGGAACTGAATCGATAATTAGACTCATATAATACCAGAAGTTCAGGAAATGATTCTCAGCACAGGAGAGATCATGGTATTGAGGGCGGGCGGGCGGGGGGGGGGGGGAGACTATTACAAATGTCAAGTCTAGCTACCTAAGCTACCTCTTAGACAAGCATGAGCGGTAACAATGTCAAATGAATACGTCAAACTATCAAGTGAATACGTCAAACTATCAAGTTAATACGTCAAACTGTCAAGTGAATACGTCAAACTATCAAGTGAATACGTCAAACTATCAAGTGAATACGTTAAACTATCAAGTGAATACGTCAAACTATCAAGTGAATACGTTAAACTTCAAGTGAATACGTTAAACTATCAAGTGAATACGTCAAACTATCAAGTGAATACGTCAAATTATCAAGTGAATACGTCAAACTGACAAGTTGTTATTCTTTTTGTTTTAGATAGATAAATAAAACAATCATTACACACAGTACGAATGAGGTGTTTTCACATATTGATTTAATGCAGGGGTTTCCTAAGTGTGCGCCGCGGCGCCCGGAGGCCCCGCAAAGAGTCTCAAGTGACGTGCGGCAGCCTCGCCAAAATGAAAAAAAACAAAAACATGAAAAATATAAGTTTTGCATCATAAGGGCGCCGCCGGAAATGATTTGAACGTTAAAGGCACCATGTTTTTAAAATGTTTGGGAACCCCTGATTTAATTAACAGCTATACGAGATGGACAGGTTATAGTCAAGCAGTGTACCTACAAAGAGTTATGAGACAGAAGAGGCTAGAAATCCCTTGCAGGCAACTGTCATTGCAGAGACGGCACTTGATGATGACGAAACGATACGATTCAGGGAAGAAAAACAAATACTTCACCACAAACTATCAAACGTATAAGGGGGGACAAGAAGTAGACAATCGAAATGCAGAGATGTGACAGAAAACCACATGTACGATAAGACTAACCTTGACTGTTGATCTCTGCAACCTCATGACTGTATTTCTCTATTTGTTCTCTTAATTGTTTATTCTCTGATTGCAGGTCCTGCAATCTGTGGGCATTCTTCTGTGAGATTTGGGCAAATTCTAGTGTCGGTTCTGGATCTGGTTGACATACACACGTTAAGACATTATCACAGATATACTTCAAGTTTATACAAGGGACACATCGTATAGATAGATAGATAGATAGATAGATAGATAGATAGATAGATAGATAGATAGATAGATATATAGATAGATAGATAAACAGATAGACAGACAGACAGATATATAAATAGATAGACAGATAGATAGATAGATAGATAGATAGATAGACAGATAGACAGACAGATATATATATAGATAGATAGATATATAGATAGATAGATAGATAGATAGATAGATAGACTTGTACTTTCTCTTCACGTTTGTTCTGGTAACATCCTGCTAAATAATTATATTTCTTTCTATTCAGAATTGACATTATTAACTGTTACTGTCCATGCACAATAGGTTGCTTTCTTATAATTCCTATATACAATGGGAGGGGGGCTTTCCTTTACCTCCTATATACAATGGGAGGGGGGCTTTCCTTTACTTCCTATATACAATGGGGGAGGAGGCTTTTCTTTACTTCCTATATACAACGGGGGAGGGGGCTTTTCTTTACTTCCTATATACAACGGGGAAGGGGCCTTCCTTTAATTCCTATCTGCAATGGGGGGCGCTTTCCTTTACTTCCTATATGCAATGGTGGGGGGTCCTTTACTTCCTATATACAATGGTGGGGGGTTCTTTACGTCCTATATACAATGGTGGGGGGGGGTCCTTTACTTCCTATATACAATGGTGGGGGGATCCTTTACTTCCTATATACAATGGTGGGGGGTCCTTTACTTCCTATATACAATGGTGGGGGGTCCTTTACTTCCTATATACAATGGTGGGGGGTCCTTTACTTCCTATATACAATGGTGGGGGGGTCCTTTACTTCCTATATACAATGGGAGCGTTCCTTTATTTCCTATATACAATTAGGGGGGGGGGGCTTTCCTTTACTTCCTATGTAGAATGGGGTGGTCTCTCTTACTTCCTATGTACAATGGGGTGGTCTCTCTTACTTCCCATGTAAAATGGTGATGTTTCTTTTTCTTTCTATATACAAAAGGTGTTCTCTATTACTTCTTATGTGTAAAGTGGTTCTTTCTTCGTATACTCTTATTTCATAGCAAGGAGACTTTCAGCAGAATTTAATGCCTTGAAAAGTAGTGTACTTGGAGGAGGCCATTCATATGTGTTATCGAACCCTTAGGTAAGGGGGACGCGTTAGGGATTCAAACCCCCATTGCCCGCTAGGAATTCAGAACACATTTCAGTTCTTGTTTGGGATCCATTTTCCCCAAGTGATTATTAATTTGATTATTCACCTTTGGAAATGTTTGGCAATTGATCGTTATCCATTATTAATATAACTATCATTTTTTTGGGGTTATGGATAGGGTTTGGGGTAAGAGAGGCTATGTTTTACATAGCGAACCCTAACCCTAGATAAATTTATATTAGAATTAATAAAGAATAAACATAAACTGACAAACATTGACAAGGGAAATAATCACATCGGGGGACCGGGGTTCAAAACAAGAACCCACATTTTAGTACTTAGAAGAAATCCACATACTGTATACTTTACTCCTCATTTCCACCCCTTCACCGCATAATGTCTTTTTATACAAAATAAGGCACTAAAATCTCCAGAAAATGAAAGCAGTGGGGAGGGGGGGACCAAAAAATGAGAAAATGACTAGCAGGTAACACCCCCCCCCCTCTTTTTCCAGTAGACGTATCTAGGGTTGCGTTTTCAAATATGTATAAAAGGTTGCTCACAAAAGGGTGCTCCTATGAATATGGGATCAGCCCACTCACTGGGGCTGTATGTCATCATGTACTTGTATGTCATCATGTACTTGTATGACATCATGTACTTGTATGACATCATGTACTTGTATGTCATCATGTACTTGTATGTCATCATGTACTTGTATGTCATCATGTACTTGTATGTCATCATGTACTTGTATGTCATCATGTACTTGTATGTCATCATGTACTTGTATGTCATCATGTACTTGTATGTCATCATGTACTTGTATGTGATCATGTCTGCTTATTCTTGAATCAACGCTTGGATGATGTTTTTAATTTGTTCACAGAATTGACAAACCTCAACTCAAAACTGGTTTCTATCGTTTACGTCTGATTGTGATTTCTATCATTACTTCTCTTTGTCGTTTCTATCGTTACCTCTCGTTGTTTCTATATTTCCGTTTCATTGTTGTTTGTATCGTTACTTCTCATTGTGATTTCATAGTTACTTCTCATTGTGATTTCATAGTTACTTCTCATTGTGATTTCATAGTTACTTCTCATTGTGATTTCATAGTTACTTCTCATTGTGATTTCATAGTTACTTCTCATTGTGATTTCATAGTTACTTCTCATTGTGATTTCAGTTACTTATCATTGTGATTTCATAGTTACTTCTCATTGTGATTTCATAGTTACTTCTCATTGTGATTTCATAGTTACTTCTCATTGTGCTATCATAGTTACTTCTCATTGTGATTTCATAGTTACTTCTCATTGTGATGTCATAGTTACTTCTCATTGTGATTTCATAGTTACTTCTCATTGTGATTTCATAGTTACTTCTCATTGTTGTTCCTATCGTTACTTCTCATTGTGATTTCATAGTTACTTCTCATTGTTGTTCCTATCGTTACTTCACATTGTGATGTCATAGTTACTTCTCATTGTTGTTCCTATCGATACTTCTCATTGTGATTTCATAGTTACTTCTCATTGTGATTTCATAGTTACTTCTCATTGTGATTTCATAGTTATTTCTCATTGTGATTTCATAGTTACTTCTCATTGTGATTCATAGTTACTTCTCATTGTGATTTCATAGTTACTTCTCATTGTGATTTCAGTTACTTATCATTGTGATTTCATAGTTACTTCTCATTGTGATTTCATAGTTACTTCTCATTGTGCTATCATAGTTACTTCTCATTGTGATTTCACAGTTACTTCTCATTGTTGTTCCTATCGTTACTTCACATTGTGATGTCATAGTTACTTCTCATTGTTGTTCCTATCGTTACTTCTCATTGTGATTTCATAGTTACTTCTCATTGTGATTTCATAGTTACTTCTCATTGTGATTTCATAGTTACTTCTCATTGTGATTTCATAGTTACTTCTCATTGTGATTCATAGTTACTTCTCATTGTGATTTCATAGTTACTTCTCATTGTGATTTCAGTTACTTATCATTGTGATTTCATAGTTACTTCTCATTGTGATTTCATAGTTACTTCTCATTGTGATTTCATAGTTACTTCTCAGTGTGATTTCATAGTTACTTCTCATTGTGATTTCATAGTTACTTCTCATTGTGATTCATAGTTACTTCTCATTGTGATTTCATAGTTACTTCTCATTGTGATTTCAGTTACTTATCATTGTGATTTCATAGTTACTTCTCATTGTGATTTCATAGTTACTTCTCATTGTGATTTCATAGTTACTTCTCAGTGTGATTTCATAGTTACTTCTCATTGTGATTTCATAGTTACTTCTCATTGTGATATCATAGTTACTTCTCATTGTGATTTCATAGTTACGTCTCATTGTGATTTCAGTTACTTATCATTGTGATTTCATAGTTACTTCTCATTGTGATTTCATAGTTACTTCTCATTGTGATTTCATAGTTACTTCTCATTGTGCTATCATAGTTACTTCTCATTGTGATTTCACAGTTACTTCTCATTGTTGTTCCTATCGTTACTTCACATTGTGATGTCATAGTTACTTCTCATTGTTGTTCCTATCGTTACTTCTCATTGTGATTTCATAGTTACTTCTCATTGTGATTTCATAGTTACTTCTCATTGTGATTTCATAGTTACTTCTCATTGTGATTTCATAGTTACTTCTCATTGTGATTCATAGTTACTTCTCATTGTGATTTCATAGTTACTTCTCATTGTGATTTCAGTTACTTATCATTGTGATTTCATAGTTACTTCTCATTGTGATTTCATAGTTACTTCTCATTGTGATTTCATAGTTACTTCTCATTGTGATTTCATAGTTACTTCTCATTGTGATTTCATAGTTACTTCTCATTGTGATATCATAGTTACTTCTCATTGTGATTTAATAGTTACTTCTCATTGTGATTTCATAGTTACTTCTCATTGTTGTTCCTATCGTTACTTCTCATTGTTGTTTCTATCGTTACTTCTCATTGGTGTTCCTATCGTTACTTCTCATTGTGATTTCATAGTTACTTCTCATTGTGATTTTATAGTTACTTCTCATTGTTGTTTCTATCGTTACTTCTCATAGTGATGATGCCTATTCTAACTTCTCATTGATTTTTACTATATTCGTCTCCACAATGTCCAGCTTTTTAACATACTCTCAAACCTATCACTGTCAACTGTTATTCTATTTAAAAAGAAAAAAACAAACAATATGCAGACAGCTAAAAACTCGAATTAACTAACATGGCTACAACACAACAGCTTGCATCGTCCACATGTTTGATCTGTCACCCGATAGATAACTCCTAGTGATGCGATTTCAAACACGCGAGACTGAACATGTGTTTGTGATCCGTCGATTAGTCATTGCAATGCATTAGGGACTATATGGCCAACCATCGACCAACTCAGTTTTCCAGCGTTGGAAACAAATTATAAATCCAAAAACGGAGTCGATGTCCGTACATTAACTAATCATATCGATGACGCTAAATGTGAGCTTGAAATATGGTAGTACGGGCGATACATCAGGGCAAGTCAACCTCAATAAGCAGATGGTACAATAGAATAACTATACCCCCCTACCCACATTTTCAACTCAGATACATACTTCAGCAAAAAATATTTTTGGGAAAACTAAAGTAAAAGAACAAGTCTATGGCACAGGCAATATATACGCTAATACTCTCTCGGAGCTTTCAGAAAAACAACAATATATACGCGAATACTCTCTCGGAGCTTTCAGAAAAACAACAATATATACGCGAATACTCTCTCGGAGCTTTCAGAAAAACAACAATATATACGCTAATACTCTCTCGGAGATATCAGAAAAACAACAATATATACGCTAATACTCTCTCGGAGCTTTCAGAAAAACAACAATATATACGCTAATACTCTCTCGGAGCTTTCAGAAAAACAACAATATATACGCTAATACTCTCTCGGAGCTTTCAGAAAAACAACACAACCAGATTTTCTGTCTGGGGAATTTGTAAATATACACCAGATACGTAATGGCGAAGATAATAGGGTTATTCATATGGTCATATATAATCGGATGTCTCTCCTGAAAGCAATGGCAAACTACAGGAGTACAGTGCAAAGAATTTCCTTATGGATGTGTTGAGGAAAAAGTGCTGTTGGATAGGGCGATAGAAGGCAGCAGAGGTTGATCTAGACGACGATGGACAAGAGATATTCAGGAATGCATGCACATGTCGCTAGAGGAAGCGGCACAACTTGCCAGAGACCGCGGGACAACTTGCCAGAGACCGCGGGACAACTTGCCAGAGACCGCGGGACAACCTGCCAGAAACCGCGGGAACTTCAGGAGATTCATAAGGAAGACTACGTTCTGGAAAGGATACGTCACATGACAACACCGGATACATACATACTAGAATAATAATAATAATAGTAATTATAGTGGCTTTGTTATAGAGAAAGACCACAGGAGCCAATGTGCTGGAACAGTTCAGGAGTGCATTCCATAATGATAAGAAGACACACAACACAATACGTTTTACCGTCGATCTGTCTATCGTCTTTTCCACAAATGCTGATAGGCGTCGTGGAGAGTTGATGTTTCTGTCTTTGGCGCTTGTCATGGTTAGGCTGTAGTTTTTAACAATCTCTCTGATTGAATCTTCCCATCTTGTTATCGGTTTTCCTCTTGCTTTGTCGCCCTTCTTTCTGCTGTTGAACGTCTGGCTGGTTGGCTGTGATTCGCATAAGGTGTCCTAACCAGTTGATCTGCTGTCTCTCTATATATTTGCATGATATTGTCTTTACTATCTTTCTGATGTCTTCATTTCTCAGGTCTCATAGGTCTCTTCTGGGAACGTTTATAGCTTTTCTTATACATTTCACCTCGCATGTTCTAATCTTTCTCAAAAGTACTTTTGTCTGGCACTGATAACATAACGTCGTTATAAAGATGGTGTTTATTATCTGTCGTTTCCCATTACGTTATCTCCTAAGCCATACACATTTAATGTAACTGTGTTGAAAAAGTGCTGTCGTCTCAACTCCATTTCTCTGTTCGCACCTTATTTCACAATGTCTGTGTGCTAGCCAGTCGCAGTGGGGGATGTTTTCCCCTTATACGTTGTTACATCAGGAAAGAATACTGTCGCTTCTAGTTGTAATCACATAATTACCGTCGATATTTCAACAATAAGATCGTTTTCCCGAAAAATTCAAGATAAACTGATAAAGACTTTATGGTCGGAACGTCGATTTAGTTTGGTTTGCATACTCTTGTCAAGTATATTATTTCGTATCAATCTATTTGTGAATGGTAAGACGTATTATATTGTGTTTAAAAAAAAATGTTACATCCAATTGTTAAGTATCACTAATGATCAGTTCCAATGTAACGAGCAAATCCTACACGCGCACAGCCACGCAGAATTAGAGATAGGTCTAAAAGGGTTATAAAATGGGTTTAAAAGCCGTAGAAGATTGACTTCACTGTACTCGGTTTCCCATACGTACTCCGTCCCTCTCAACGAAGCGGCACACCGCCTGCCGAGAGTACCACTCATAGCACGTAACTCCGTAGATTCAGGTGATAATCCACAGGGATCTCCAAAAGAAATCCACCTTATAAACAAGACGACATGAGCCGGTTTCGAACCCGTGACCTCTTGAACACAAGGAGAACAGATTAAGCACTACGCCAGGGAGATCCTTAAAGGTAGGTCGCATGACATCAACCTGCCGTCGGAGATAAAGATAGTTCTTCGTTATTTTAAGTCGCAGCAACTATTCAACATACCTTGCTTTCTTAAGTCATGTGCCAGGTACTCATTTACAGTTGGGTCGACTGGAGGAGCGGTCGTGTCAGGCGGAAAATAATAACATGGATTTTCTTTCTGTCCGGACGTGGTTTCGAACCTGGCACGCAGTAACTCAGTGACAGTATGCAAACTCACTTGCAGATTATCAGGATGTAGTCCGGAGAATGGAATGCGTCGTGTTATGGTTTATATTTACAGCCTTGCTGCGATATCGTAGCCTTTCGACATGACACATTAGACTTCAGCATGGCTATGGGTCACTGATCCTATATGGGATGGAACAACCAACTTTATCCCATAACCTCCTTAGTCGCCTCTTAAGACATGCTCGGTAGTAAAAACAGTGTTGCTATTCTTTGCTCCCCTCTCGGGCCCCGGCATCACACGGACAACGCACACATATAACATTTCTTTCGAATATAAAATGGCTTAAGTTAACACACACTCACATTCAATAATGATGCTTATGTGTACTCAACGGTTTTTTTAATCTGCTTTTTTCAACATTAATTAAGTAGTTGGATTTTTTCCAGCCATTTTTCATAAAATACATTCCATTATTATAGATTATCCCGCGGTAATTTAACGCTTATTGCTTTTAAACATAAGCCGAAATGAGCTTTATGTATGTAGGATTTCTAAGGCATTGCTATTCCTTTGTAGCATCAATGTTCTCACAACATGCATTAGCTAATAATAAAATAACAACTACAGATAAAATATATCTATCTATCAAACATATTTGCTTTCTCAACTCATTTGTAATATTCTTCTGCTTTCCGCATCTGTGGTCATGCTATACCGTCAGGCCTGTCGTCAAGACGAAGTCCACTGTCTTCTCGAGGTCAGAGCGGCTGTCCCATAGCTTTTGCCTCAAGTCTGTATCCTCTGGCCAGGTCTCTGCTCTTTGTATGTTGGGCAGTCCTGAAGTATGTGTTCCGGGGTCTGGGTTCCCGATCCACATGGACATTCATCTGTGTATGAGATCCTTAATCAGTAAACGTGACCCAACAGCCTACAGTGGCCTGTTCTAAGGCGAAATATTGTGGTCTGTTGATATGTAATATTCTACTATTGATCATAAGATCGGTTTCAGTAGCAGTTTATGGCTGTTAAACATGGACACTGGTCAATACATAACTGTTTGCACATGCGAATGTTTGACCAGGTGAACCACCAGACACACAAAGTAAACCCCCAGTAGATGATATGTTGAAATAGTGAGGCTTTGAAATAGTGAGACTTTACCCTACAGCAGTTCACTTTTCCAATTACGTCTGTCTCTCCCTCCTCCTCTCCTTTTCCCACCATCCCTCTCTCCCTCTTCCTCTCTCTCTGTATATATATATATATGTGTGTCTGTGTGCGTGCGTGCGTGTGTGTGTGTTTTTTTGGGTGTTTTTTTGAGTGGCGCATGATCGAGAGGTTTTGTCCAAAGTTCGATCCCCGGTAAGGAATGCGATTTTTTCTGTTGGAGCGTAAATTAAAAACTCACCCCGAACATGACGACAGCAAGGGCATCATGCCTTTATCACACACGCCACTCGACACCTCCCTGTAGCACCTCCCTGCAACACCTCATGGGAAAAATGCAGTATTAACAGTACCCTCTCTTCATTTCAAAGCATTGCTCAAGCTGATAGTTGCAGCTTTCCGGGTATGAAATAACGCTCGGGAGAAAACCCCCTTCCTTTGTCAAATATTCGCAAAGATATTTGCTAGTAAACTCCTGAGGGGGAAAAAAAAATCCGGCCCAATTCGATCTTTCTCCATACTATATAAAAGGTAACGGTAGGTCCCATGGCATCTACCATCGGGGATGAAGATAACTCTTCATGTACTAAGCCGAAACAACTATTAGGTTGTTCTTCCTTGCTGTTTTTTTTACCTTCCCTAACTCATGCGTCAGGTACTCATTTACAGCTGAGTCGACTGGAGGAGTGGTCGTGTCAAGTGTTTTAATGTCCGGACGTGGTTTCGAACTGGCACGCTGTAACCAGATGATAGCAAGCACGCAAGCTCACTATCCACTATGCTACCGCGTTCCTCAATACTATATAAAACATACTATATAATTAACTGTATTAAACAAACCTTTCACTCGTGTGTTGCCGAGGCCCGAAAAGGGAGCAAAGAATAGCACCACTGTTTACTTTCCACGCATAAGGCGACTAAGGAAGTTATGGGATGGAGTCGGCTGTCCCATCCCGTATAGGGTCAGAGACCCAAAGCCATGCTGAAGTCGGATGTGTCAGGTCGAAAGACGCAGATATATCAGCAATGATGTAAACCATGACACAACGCATTCCGTTCTCCGGAGTACATCCTGCTAACCTGCAGGAGTTTGAGAACGAATGCAGAAGAAGAAGAAGAAACATACCTGGTAACTGAATGAGTTTCTTGTAGACTGACAAGAAGGCTGATTCCGCTGCTTTACTTCGTCTGCTCAATGAGTCGATCTCTACTTGAAAACTTTTCAATAAAGGTCCTACAACTTTGCCAACTTCCTGAAATCATAATCATGAACCTATGTTTTATTAATAGGTAGATCCAGGAATAGGGTAATAAAGTTTCGCTAGTTCGAGACAAACATAATAACACACACAAATCGACGTTTGGACCAAACGGCCTTTATCAAGACAACAATAGAAACAAATTTAACACATATAACAGAAAAGGAACAGTAAGGACATCGACGGTCACATTGATAGGAAGAGGTTTTATTAACAGAACGGAATCGAATAATCAACATAAATACTGAAACAACGTGTAATCAATCTTAGCTGGGTAAACAGTTTGAATTGCTAATCATATTGTGTTCTTATTTACTTATCAAGGATGTTATGGGGCTTGCACAGTATCCTCTTTGTTCGATGCATCGTAACTATATACGTTTCTATATAGACACAAATCCATGGGAGAATCTTGCACAAGACAGATCCGATTGTCGTCGCAGAATCAAGAGTGGTGCAGCAGCTGCAGAGGACCTCAGACTAGTCTAGTCTGCAACATTTTTATCTCCAAGCCTTTCATTTGTTTTACTTTGTTATATATCTTTCTTTTGATGTCCACCTGTTGTTTTTTTGTTTTGTTTTATTGAAATTAGTTTGGTATCTTTGAGCCTTCTTCCTGGACATTCTCCTATCGTGAACTGCTTCAGCTAGTACAGGTGTCCAGTAATGATACTATTTCTAGGCCGAAAAGAAAAGTAAGGCGTTTTGTTCATTTAAAAAAATGTCAAGTGTGTGTGCATGCGAGCGTGTGTGTGCGCGCGCGCGCGCGTGAGTGCATACATGCATGCGCAGCAACTACTACATTTTGTAAATATTATAAATTTATTCACCACAATTCCTGACATATAATTCATATATAGTCATTTTTAAAACTCCACATTCGAATCACAATACGGTATGATTGTCACAATCAAGTGACACGAATCACAATACGGTATGATTGTCACAATCAAGTGACTTGAATCACAATACGGTATGATTATCTCAATCAAGTGACACGAATCATAATACGGTATGATTGTTACAATCAAGTGACTGGAATCACGATACTGTATGATTCTTCTTGATTATTGATTAGAAACTGGCCTCACAGCACGTGGGGCGTTCCCATATGTGAGTAGTATATGATCAGCAAGATGATACGTAGACGCCTCAATACGCCTCAATACGCCTCAAGTACGCCTCCCAAGATGGCGGCCGACGCCTCACAACGCCTCAAGTACACATCCAAGATGGCGGCCGACGCCTCACAACGCCTCAAATAACGCCTCAAGTACACATCCAAGATGGCGACCGACGGCTCATGTACGCCTCCAAGATGATACGTAGACGCCTCAATACGCCTCACAACGCCTCAAATGCAACTCGCAAGATGGCAACCGGATCCGCGCGCGATCGGTGTGTGGCCCCGAGCGATACCGGATAAAACCGGCTGAATCTAGTCAAACTAAGAAGCTAATAATGAAAATGTGTGTGTGTGTAAAGGGTGGTTGGTGTCTTCGGGTCCTATGTGTCTTGTAGTATTATCGGGTGGGTTGTGTGTGTGTGTGTGTATATATATATATATATATATATATATATGTAACATGCGGTAAAAAAGGTCATTGATAGAAATGGATACGGGGTGGAAACATCCTTTTACAGCTATGGTTGCCGGTCCGAGTGGGTGTGGAAAAACGGTTTTTGTACAAAAGTTTTTAAACCATGTGAATGAGATCGTGGACATTAAGCCAGAGGAAATTATCTGGTGTTATGGCGAATGGCAGGCTGCGTATGAAACCATGCCTGGTGTTAAATTTATTGAAGGACTACCAGACGTGGAGCAATGGAATGGTGATAAACCAAGACTGTTGGTTATTGATGATTTGATGAGTGAAACAGATGCTCGAGTTACCAAATTGTTCACTAAAGGGAGTCATCATCGGAGTCTTATTGTGTTGTATATTGTGCAGAATATATATATATATACATACATATATACATACATATATACATACATATATACATACATATATACATACATACATACATACATACATACATACATACATACATACATACATACATACATACATACATACATACATACATACATACATACATACATACATACATACATACATACATACATACATACATACATACATACATACATATACATACACACATACACACACACACACACCTCTCTTTCTCTCTCTCTCTCTCTCTCTTTACATATGTGGCACTTTATAAGCAGAGAAAGTGTATAATTCATGTATAATTCATTAGGAGGCGCTAACCTCTCTATCAAGGGGGCTTACATACACTTCTTTTTTGTGTACTTATATTCAAATGGTTCTCACATTGTAAATCCGGACCATGACGATGTAAAACCGGTGTCATATAGACATCACAAAAGCTAATATTCACACAAAAATCTTCTGTACCTTTGATCAATGGTTGTCATTATCCTATGCTTATATGCAAGGGGGTCTCACATTGTAAAACATGAAGGGGGGCTTTTAATGTTTTATATCTATTATGTTGAGTTATTTGTTTAACAACGACAATTGATAATACTCATGTGCTCTTTCACATGTAGTTTAAAATTCTGTCGTTTTATATAAAAAGATAGTGCCATAAATAAATTTCAGTGGAAAAACCACAAAATACCCACTAAACAAATAAGGTCATAACATGTTAATACTCACCTACCATAACATTTTTTCTATGCCTATGACCAACGACTCGCGTATATATATATATATATATATATATATATATATATATATATATATATATATATATATATATATATATATATATATATATATATATATATATATATATTCTCTGTGCCGATGTAAGTAACTATGCAAACTAACAACCCGCTTCGCCAGTTTGTATGTAACTACTCGAACTAACAACTGGGTTCTGATATTGTGAAACCAGGGCCCCTTTAGCCACAACTACTAATAGGAAATAATATTTAACAACCACATTCCAGACTTCTACAATAAGTATACAATTATTTTTCCATATATTTCGTTGACATCATTATATTTTTGGGTTTTGTATAAAGTTATATAAAAACTGGTAGAGATGGCACAAAATCTGAACGGGACAAAATAAAAATAAAAATGCCCTTCCACTGTTTGTAAACCCAGCTGTGGCCCTTCCACTGTTTGTAAACCCATCGTGTGTTATTCTGTTAGTAGCATGGGTGTTATTATACGGTTCAACGGTTTTTAATAACCAATATAGAAATGGACTTATTTACTATACCCATAATAGTTACCATACCTTTAAATAACACAGAGGAAAAGTGGTTTGGGTGCCTGAATTAACTTGACTAGCTTATGACCCCAACCACGATGGGGTTTCTAATGATATCTTGGTGTGTGTATAACCCTTGTATAAGTCGGTTCTGGGCTCAGCACGTTTTACCTATAGAGATCGAAGGCTCCATTCTTCTTGATCTGTGGATAACCTCGGAGTTCTGTACCTGCCGATAACTTGAACCTCTGTAGTTTATAGAAGGGTTCTTTGTAACAGGACAAAGCATATAGTACAACGAAACAGACAATACACATATACAAATATAACAATGATTAAACCCGAACCAGAAAAACGTGACAGACATATTTTTTCAGAGATATAAAACATATTTATTTTATGATTCGCGTACATTTTCCAAAATAATTAAGAAAGAAAAAAAAAAGGTTCATGTTATAATTTACTGTCCATAAAAAGGAGTCCCAGTTGGTTGTAGTAATCGTCTCTTGGTTGGTTTCTTCTTTTTCTGTTCTGGTTGGTTGTGGGTTGCTACAGGCGTCTCAGGTACATATGTGGGTTCGTAGTTGGGTGTGAGATACATTTCTAGATTACCAAAATACTGCTCTGTGGTTGTAGACATTTTGTTGGCTGAATTAGCAATTGTGTTTGAAGGTGGGGAGGTTGAATTGGGTTTTGTGCCAAAAACACCACACACTCTATCAAATTCTTTCAGAATGACCTCTCGAAGGTCTACGAGATCTACAAAAGCTTGCCGACTCATTGTGATGCCGGTTCTAGTTGGATACTTTATATTTGCATCACCATAGTAGCGCCGAACATGGATAAGTGGTCTCTTGAATGATGTTACGGCTACAGCATTAACACCATCACCTAATGGTTTTATCATATCATTGGCTCGGGAATAATAGGTAGTTGAGGAACTCATATTCCTAATTATTGAAATGACAGTACTTTTCTAGCCTGGTAGTGCGTTGTGATGTATTAGATAGTGCGAGTCTTATTTATATACAGGAGCACACACAACGCTGTGCGTGGGCACGTGCATGGTTGTCCGTGGTGATCTGATTGGTTACATCTGGTACATGCCGCATAGTTGACCCTACGCCAGTATGACCTTTTTGGTGTTCTGCTTGGTCACAGCTGGTACATGACCCAAGAGTGACCCCACGCTAGTATTAACACTGCAAATAGGTCAAAAGCGACCAGCCTTGATATCTGATGATAATAAATATCTTGGGAACGATGATCCCAACCCCTTTATGTTTGGTATCTAGGTCACATATGGTGTACGCATGATCTTTGGTTGTCTTAGCCCTGCTGTTTGTATATACAAGGATAACATTTTTAGTCTTTATTTTATTATTTTCCCAATGTGTGACTGTGAAACGTGGAAATATAAGCGGCAGCGGCGCACCAAGCCCTTTTACAATAGAGCAAGGAAAAATGGTGAGTTATTCAACTTAATCATTGGGCTGACTTAAAGCTTTTTTTTGAAATGATGAGGTCTGTCTAAAGTGTAAGCCTGACTATTATTTCTTCCCTGTTCGTAGTGATCTATGATCTTACGTCTATGGCTGCTATCAAGCACAGGTGAAATGACCGGCTCAAGCCCCTTGACCCGCGTTCGAAACCGTTCCCGGTCTAAGGCAAAACAATCTCTTGTACCATGATGATCTTCAGCCACAAAAATATAAGTAGTTATCAATTTACCCCCTGTAGCAAAATGAACCTGTAGAGTAAACAAAAGGAATATCGATTAGCTCAGATTGTTACAGTTACTTATAGGTTAGCACACTTAAGAAAAAAAAGGTTGCATTAGCTGTACGTGCCTATTATTATACACTAGTTACTCCACCACGAATATAATCCTTCCCGGTGTAGTGATATCATAGGAAGAAAAAGTACCACGACAAAATAGTCTCTGTTCGGTAATGCTATTATTTTTTTTTTTTTCATTGGTTAGCCTAAACACAAACAACTAAACCCCGATTACCACCTTACAACAACAACCAATATATATGTATACATACACATAATACCTTTCTACGACTCTGTTTGCTTTCAGTTCCTGAGACAGCGTGACAACGGGCGATGGTAGGGGTAGGATAATCATGCTCCCATTTAGCATTATAGCATTAATCTGACTAAGTGATGGTAAACATGCTTCTAGACTATTGGTCCCTGACTCGCCGGCTAGCTGAATGGTTTTTGTCTCTGATGATGGGTCTGATACGGCTTCACTTCTGGGTTTAAAGAGCGTGGCTAGCGTTAAAGACGAATTAAAGGCAGAACAGCTTATCGGGGCCATCGACATGTCTTCATTGTCTGACCACCCATCACTGTCTTCATTACTACCAACGCCCTCAGTTACCTCAGAAGCTGAACACCAAGAAAAAAGGCTCCCAAGTGGACATCTATCGAGCTGCATTTTCACTAGCGACGTTGGTCGTATCGGTTTTTTGTTGTTGGGGTTTAAACGGCACTAATGATGGAGAAGCCACACCTACCAGTTGCCTACGGGTAATGTTAGTGCCTATAAGAGTGAAGTGTATTATAGGGTTTGTGTGCCGCCTTCAACATTAACCGCTACCAGTAATAATCTGCCGAACTAGCTAAACTCACCTGCACCGCATAAACAATAGCTAAACATATAGGGTCGCTTGTTATGGGGTGGTACCTGAGCGATACGTAGTGAAAATTTTATTAATGTGTAAATTATACATAAAGGATGAAAAAAGGCTAACCTTCGTCATTGTCTTAAACATGCGCACCTCTGGGAATGACATCTCAGCACGGGCTATAAATACGAAAGCATATGATTCTGATACTAACAAACGAGCAAACACCTAGTTTTATATACGAACCAGCTACACCAATCGACTGTATTGCACTATTGAAGCACAACCGAATAGGCAATACAGGTTTGCTCCTGTGCACACACTCGGAGTAACCCATTCATCCATTGGGTGATGTGTGTATATTTGTATTACCAAACATTTAAAAAAGCATACATTATCGACACTTACTATTAGAAACTACCAGAACTTTGTCATTTTGAAGAATGACTTATGTAAGTAATGTTGTTAATATCTGAATAGGTTGTTTGTTATTCTAACAGGATTTTCGATCATAGTCCTTGTTTTTGTCTCTTCTTCAGACACGCGTTAACGGGCACTTTCTCTACCTTTTCTATGGTATTTTGATGTTAAATTTAATGTCTGCCATGTGTGAAATTCTATAGGGTCTTGGTGTTGGTCCGTTGTGGTAGTTGCCAGCATGTGGGCGTGGAAACAAGATGGTGTAAATGTGAATACATTTGTGTATTTTTGGTGTGTATAGATACACTAACACCCCGGTGATATATTTGGGTCTTATTTATTACTATTGTTGTGGTCGTTGTTTATGTATATTGTTTGAGGTGTGTATGTATAACCTGAATATGAGTTAGGGCTAACTATGTTTGGTATCTGCTTGGGAATTGGCTTATTTACGCAGTCCATCTATTTTCCACAGACCAAGACGTCCACCAAAACCTTCCGGTGTGTTCAATGCTTGAAACCATTCAGTCGCCTTTACACACTGCAAAGACATACACAAGATCTTCACCTTAAAAAAAGACATAACTGTAATTATTGTGCTAATGTTTACACTGACGCTTCAACATTAAGACAGCACAAGCAGAAGTGTCATACACCCCAATTAGTAACAACGGATGGGACTTTTAAACCTAGCGAGGGGCATCATAGTAATTTAACACCAACCAAGAACATGATACTAGTTGATCCCCAGGTGGTGGTCGACGTCTTGCTGTATAAAACAGTCTATAAACCACCTGATTCTTTAACTGATTCTACGGGTGAGTTGGACCAAGATATGCGGGCGGTTTTAGCTCGTGGTGATTTAACCAATCATGAAAAATCTACACTATACCAAAAAACATTACAACAGTATTTGAATCGACTCAGTCAATACAAAAACATACCTATGAAGCTATTAGAGAACACGCAGTGTTCGGTACCAAGTGCCTCAATACAGAAATATGAAGAACCCACTGAAAAAATTCCAGAGAAAGTCGAAGTGATGCCTAAGACGCCACGGCTTCAACATAGGAGGGCATCTAAAAGAACAAAAAGTAAAACAAGGGACAAAAGTCTGATTTGGGATAAGTGGTAGAAAAAAACTGTAGAAGGCAACGCACCATTGCACAACAAATTGTCGACTGTTCAAACAAATATGATACTTATATAACATTAATAAATAAATAAAATAATAAAACCACAACGATGTTGTATTTTATCTGTATTTGTGTGTGTGTGACTATATGTAAAAAAAAAAAAAGATTGCTCATAAACATTAAAAAAACTATGCCGGTTTCCCTCCTAGCACGGGATCCCGTGTAACACGGGGTCTTTCATCTTGGACCTACACGGGATCCCGTGTTACACGGGCCCGTGTAACACTGGATCCCGTGTAGGTCCAAGATGATAAAACCCATGTTACACGGGATCCCGTGCTACACGGGCCCGTGTAACACGGGATCCCGTGTAGGGCCAAGATGAAAGACCCCGTGTTACACGGGATCCCGTGCTAGGAGGGAAACCGGCATAGTTTTTTTAATGTTTATGAGCAATCTTTTTTTTTTTACATATAGTCACACACACACAAATACAGATAAAATACAACATCGTTGTGGTTTTATTATTTTATTTATTTATTAATGTTATATAAGTATCATATTTGTTTGAACAGTCGACAATTTGTTGTGCAATGGTGCGTTGCCTTCTACAGTTTTTTTCTACCACTTATCCCAAATCAGACTTTTGTCCCTTGTTTTACTTTTTGTTCTTTTAGATGCCCTCCTATGTTGAAGCCGTGGCGTCTTAGGCATCACTTCGACTTTCTCTGGAATTTTTTCAGTGGGTTCTTCATATTTCTGTATTGAGGCACTTGGTACCGAACACTGCGTGTTCTCTAATAGCTTCATAGGTATGTTTTTGTATTGACTGAGTCGATTCAAATACTGTTGTAATGTTTTTTGGTATAGTGTAGATTTTTCATGATTGGTTAAATCACCACGAGCTAAAACCGCCCGCATATCTTGGTCCAACTCACCCGTAGAATCAGTTAAAGAATCAGGTGGTTTATAGACTGTTTTATACAGCAAGACGTCGACCACCTGGGGATCAACTAGTATCATGTTCTTGGTTGGTGTTAAATTACTATGATGCCCCTCGCTAGGTTTAAAAGTCCCATCCGTTGTTACTAATTGGGGTGTATGACACTTCTGCTTGTGCTGTCTTAATGTTGAAGCGTCAGTGTAAACATTAGCACAATAATTACAGTTATGTCTTTTTTTAAGGTGAAGATCTTGTGTATGTCTTTGCAGTGTGTAAAGGCGACTGAATGGTTTCAAGCATTGAACACACCGGAAGGTTTTGGTGGACGTCTTGGTCTGTGGAAAATAGATGGACTGCGTAAATAAGCCAATTCCCAAGCAGATACCAAACATAGTTAGCCCTAACTCATATTCAGGTTATACATACACACCTCAAACAATATACATAAACAACGACCACAACAATAGTAATAAATAAGACCCAAATATATCACCGGGGTGTTAGTGTATCTATACACACCAAAAATACACAAATGTATTCACATTTACACCATCTTGTTTCCACGCCCACATGCTGGCAACTACCACAACGGACCAACACCAAGACCCTATAGAATTTCACACATGGCAGACATTAAATTTAACATCAAAATACCATAGAAAAGGTAGAGAAAGTGCCCGTTAACGCGTGTCTGAAGAAGAGACAAAAACAAGACTATGATCGAAAATCCTGTTAGAATAACAAACAACCTATTCAGATATTAACAACATTACTTACATAAGTCATTCTTCAAAATGACAAAGTTCTGGTAGTTTCTAATAGTAAGTGTCGATAATGTATGCTTTTTTAAATGTTTGGTAATACAAATATACACACATCACCCAATGGGATGAATGGGTTACTCCGAGTGTGTGCACAGGAGCAAACCTGTATTGCCTATTCGGTTGTGCTTCAATAGTGCAATACAGTCGATTGGTGTAGCTGGTTCGTATATAAAACTAGGTGTTTGCTCGTTTGTTAGTATCAGAATCATATGCTTTCGTATTTATAGCCCGTGCTGAGATGTCATTCCCAGAGGTGCGCATGTTTAAGACAATGACGAAGGTTAGCCTTTTTTCATCCTTTATGTATAATTTACACATTAATAAAATTTTCACTACGTATCGCTCAGGTACCACCCCATAACAAGCGACCCTATATGTTTAGCTATTGTTTATGCGGTGCAGGTGAGTTTAGCTAGTTCGGCAGATTATTACTGGTAGCGGTTAATGTTGAAGGCGGCACACAAACCCTATAATACACTTCACTCTTATAGGCACTAACATTACCCGTAGGCAACTGGTAGGTGTGGCTTCTCCATCATTAGTGCCGTTTAAACCCCAACAACAAAAAACCGATACGACCAACGTCGCTAGTGAAAATGCAGCTCGATAGATGTCCACTTGGGAGCCTTTTTTCTTGGTGTTCAGCTTCTGAGGTAACTGAGGGCGTTGGTAGTAATGAAGACAGTGATGGGTGGTCAGACAATGAAGACATGTCGATGGCCCCGATAAGCTGTTCTGCCTTTAATTCGTCTTTAACGCTAGCCACGCTCTTTAAACCCAGAAGTGAAGCCGTATCAGACCCATCATCAGAGACAAAAACCATTCAGCTAGCCGGCGAGTCAGGGACCAATAGTCTAGAAGCATGTTTACCATCACTTAGTCAGATTAATGCTAAATGGGAGCATGATTATCCTACCCCTACCATCGCCCGTTGTCACGCTGTCTCAGGAACTGAAAGCAAACAGAGTCGTAGAAAGGTATTATGTGTATGTATACATATATATTGGTTGTTGTTGTAAGGTGGTAATCGGGGTTTAGTTGTTTGTGTTTAGGCTAACCAATGAAAAAAAAAAATAATAGCATTACCGAACAGAGACTATTTTGTCGTGGTACTTTTTCTTCCTATGATATCACTACACCGGGAAGGATTATATTCGTGGTGGAGTAACTAGTGTATAATAATAGGCACGTACAGCTAATGCAACCTTTTTTTTCTTAAGTGTGCTAACCTATAAGTAACTGTAACAATCTGAGCTAATCGATATTCCTTTTGTTTACTCTACAGGTTCATTTTGCTACAGGGGGTAAATTGATAACTACTTATATTTTTGTGGCTGAAGATCATCATGGTACAAGAGATTGTTTTGCCTTAGACCGGGAACGGTTTCGAACGCGGGTCAAGGGGCTTGAGCCGGTCATTTCACCTGTGCTTGATAGCAGCCATAGACGTAAGATCATAGATCACTACGAACAGGGAAGAAATAATAGTCAGGCTTACACTTTAGACAGACCTCATCATTTCAAAAAAAGCTTTAAGTCAGCCCAATGATTAAGTTGAATAACTCACCATTTTTCCTTGCTCTATTGTAAAAGGGCTTGGTGCGCCGCTGCCGCTTATATTTCCACGTTTCACAGTCACACATTGGGAAAATAATAAAATAAAGACTAAAAATGTTATCCTTGTATATACAAACAGCAGGGCTAAGACAACCAAAGATCATGCGTACACCATATGTGACCTAGATACCAAACATAAAGGGGTTGGGATCATCGTTCCCAAGATATTTATTATCATCAGATATCAAGGCTGGTCGCTTTTGACCTATTTGCAGTGTTAATACTAGCGTGGGGTCACTCTTGGGTCATGTACCAGCTGTGACCAAGCAGAACACCAAAAAGGTCATACTGGCGTAGGGTCAACTATGCGGCATGTACCAGATGTAACCAATCAGATCACCACGGACAACCATGCACGTGCCCACGCACAGCGTTGTGTGTGCTCCTGTATATAAATAAGACTCGCACTATCTAATACATCACAACGCACTACCAGGCTAGAAAAGTACTGTCATTTCAATAATTAGGAATATGAGTTCCTCAACTACCTATTATTCCCGAGCCAATGATATGATAAAACCATTAGGTGATGGTGTTAATGCTGTAGCCGTAACATCATTCAAGAGACCACTTATCCATGTTCGGCGCTACTATGGTGATGCAAATATAAAGTATCCAACTAGAACCGGCATCACAATGAGTCGGCAAGCTTTTGTAGATCTCGTAGACCTTCGAGAGGTCATTCTGAAAGAATTTGATAGAGTGTGTGGTGTTTTTGGCACAAAACCCAATTCAACCTCCCCACCTTCAAACACAATTGCTAATTCAGCCAACAAAATGTCTACAACCACAGAGCAGTATTTTGGTAATCTAGAAATGTATCTCACACCCAACTACGAACCCACATATGTACCTGAGACGCCTGTAGCAACCCACAACCAACCAGAACAGAAAAAGAAGAAACCAACCAAGAGACGATTACTACAACCAACTGGGACTCCTTTTTATGGACAGTAAATTATAACATGAACCTTTTTTTTTTCTTTCTTAATTATTTTGGAAAATGTACGCGAATCATAAAATAAATATGTTTTATATCTCTGAAAAAATATGTCTGTCACGTTTTTCTGGTTCGGGTTTAATCATTGTTATATTTGTATATGTGTATTGTCTGTTTCGTTGTACTATATGCTTTGTCCTGTTACAAAGAACCCTTCTATAAACTACAGAGGTTCAAGTTATCGGCAGGTACAGAACTCCGAGGTTATCCACAGATCAAGAAGAACGGAGCCTTCGATCTCTATAGGTAAAACGTGCTGAGCCCAGAACCGACTTATACAAGGGTTATACACACACCAAGATATCATTAGAAACCCCATCGTGGTTGGGGTCATAAGCTAGTCAAGTTAATTCAGGCACCCAAACCACTTTTCCTCTGTGTTATTTAAAGGTATGGTAACTATTATGGGTATAGTAAATAAGTCCATTTCTATATTGGTTATTAAAAACCGTTGAACCGTATAATAACACCCATGCTACTAACAGAATAACACACCGATGGGTTTACAAACAGTGGAAGGGCCACAGCTGGGTTTACAAACAGTGGAAGGGCATTTTTATTTTTATTTTGTCCCGTTCAGATTTTGTGCCATCTCTACCAGTTTTTATATAACTTTATACAAAACCCAAAAATATAATGATGTCAACGAAATATATGGAAAAATAATTGTATACTTATTGTAGAAGTCTGGAATGTGGTTGTTAAATATTATTTCCTATTAGTAGTTGTGGCTAAAGGGGCCCTGGTTTCACAATATCAGAACCCAGTTGTTAGTTCGAGTAGTTACATACAAACTGGCGAAGCGGGTTGTTAGTTTGCATAGTTACTTACATCGGCACAGAGAATATATATATATATATATATATATATATATATATATATATATATATATATATATATATATATATATATATATATATATATATATATATATATATACGCGAGTCGTTGGTCATAGGCATAGAAAAAATGTTATGGTAGGTGAGTATTAACATGTTATGACCTTATTTGTTTAGTGGGTATTTTGTGGTTTTTCCACTGAAATTTATTTATGGCACTATCTTTTTATATAAAACGACAGAATTTTAAACTACATGTGAAAGAGCACATGAGTATTATCAATTGTCGTTGTTAAACAAATAACTCAACATAATAGATATAAAACATTAAAAGCCCCCCTTCATGTTTTACAATGTGAGACCCCCTTGCATATAAGCCTAGGATAATGACAACCATTGATCAAAGGTACAGAAGATTTTTGTGTGAATATTAGCTTTTGTGATGTCTATATGACACCGGTTTTACATCGTCATGGTCCGGATTTACAATGTGAGAACCATTTGAATATAAGTACACAAAAAAGAAGTGTATGTAAGCCCCCTTGATAGAGAGGTTAGCGCCTCCTAATGAATTATACATGAATTATACACTTTCTCTGCTTATAAAGTGCCACATATGTAAAGAGAGAGAGAGAGAGAGAGAAAGAGAGGTGTGTGTGTGTGTGTATGTGTGTATGTATATATGTATGTATGTATGTATGTATGTATGTATGTATGTATGTATGTATGTATGTATGTATGTATGTATGTATGTATGTATGTATGTATGTATGTATATATGTATGTATATATGTATGTATATATGTATGTATATATGTATGTATATATATATATATTCTGCACAATATACAACACAATAAGACTCCGATGATGACTCCCTTTAGTGAACAATTTGGTAACTCGAGCATCTGTTTCACTCATCAAATCATCAATAACCAACAGTCTTGGTTTATCACCATTCCATTGCTCCACGTCTGGTAGTCCTTCAATAAATTTAACACCAGGCATGGTTTCATACGCAGCCTGCCATTCGCCATAACACCAGATAATTTCCTCTGGCTTAATGTCCACGATCTCATTCACATGGTTTAAAAACTTTTGTACAAAAACCGTTTTTCCACACCCACTCGGACCGGCAACCATAGCTGTAAAAGGATGTTTCCACCCCGTATCCATTTCTATCAATGACCTTTTTTACCGCATGTTACATATATATATATATATATACACACACACACACACAACCCACCCGATAATACTACAAGACACATAGGACCCGAAGACACCAACCACCCTTTACACACACACACATTTTCATTATTAGCTTCTTAGTTTGACTAGATTCAGCCGGTTTTATCCGGTATCGCTCGGGGCCACACACCGATCGCGCGCGGATCCGGTTGCCATCTTGCGAGTTGCATTTGAGGCGTTGTGAGGCGTATTGAGGCGTCTACGTATCATCTTGGAGGCGTACATGAGCCGTCGGTCGCCATCTTGGATGTGTACTTGAGGCGTTATTTGAGGCGTTGTGAGGCGTCGGCCGCCATCTTGGATGTGTACTTGAGGCGTTGTGAGGCGTCGGCCGCCATCTTGGGAGGCGTACTTGAGGCGTATTGAGGCGTCTACGTATCATCTTGCTGATCATATACTACTTAGCTGGCACAAATTGGGGAGCAAATAGCATTATACTTAAAAGCGTATACACAAGAACAGTTAGACCTCTTATATGATATGTCTGACAGCATGGGCCACATCATGCAAAACAAACACAGAACGCTTACAGAAAGTTCAAAATGCGGGCCTCGGACACTAATGTACAGACCTGTGGACTGATGCCCTAGTAGGACGATTTTGATTATTGCCGTACGTTTCATTGGTCGGACTTGGCTATTTTTGGCCGGCGACTCAAATTATATAGTGAATAAGCGAATACCAAGACAATAATCAAAACCGTAACTAATGAAGGCGTGTTTACGTTCTACAGTTAGGTCTTCTATGCGGTCGCGGCCGAATCTTCCGTAAGGAAAATTCCCATGTATTATCCAAATAATTTTTTCAATGTACAGGAAATCTGATAACGGTAACAACGTTAGAACTTTAAAAAAACCCCTGCAGCTACTCAGTTACATGAACAACGAGACCACATCTTGGCTAGTGGAACTTCAATATGTCCTTGTTAAAAAAAAAAAGCATACAGCCTTTTTGTTGTGTCAATGTGTTCATAAACTCCCAAACAAGTTTATTTCCTTTACAAACATCGGCAACAAAGTAAGTGAACTGGCTGACCAAGAAGCTACATTTCTGCAACATACTATCAAATATAATCAGAGCTGTCAATCAATTAAATGTACTTCTTTACATTTACGCAAGGTTTTTTTTAGATTCCCGATTTAATGTGTAAACAAATCGCATGTAAAGCTAACACAGTCAATGTCCTTGAACAAAAGTTATGAATTTTCAGAGATCTGAAAGAGCGCAATCTTCCTTTAGCGCAGTGTTTCTGAAACTCTTTCATGCCACCACTCCTTTTCGCATAGAATGTATAGGCCAAACCCCTCCCCCGTCCACCAAACATGGGCAGAAGATAAGTCTTCCGTTACATGTGGTTTACCTTTAAAAAAAAGAGAAACTTCGTTTTTACGCAATTTGTGGTGACTTTTTCACAAATTGTCACTGAATAGTGGTGGCTTCATAACCTCATTGAAACACAATGTTCACACATGGAAGCCACAGACAACAGTGTTCTTTTTATGATGAACAGAAATAAATTTGTCTTGAACGTATTCAACACTGTACTGGTGTTCTTTTCGTGAGAGATATTTGATTATCATTGAGGATATAAGTTAGAAATCAAATGTAGGATTTACCAAAATTCACATCTAGACTGCTAAATCACTAAAAAATAATGAGAAGGTGGTGGGGTAATTAGTTTTTTTGTTTCCAAGTAAAACACACGAAGAATATGTTTCAAATGTTATAAGAAAACGCAGATGAAAATACCTGGGACGCGTTCTTAGACTAGATGAAAACAGACTGAATTAGCAAGCCATTATGTGGGCACCTGAGGGGAAAATAACAAGAGAAAGTCCCAAAATTACCCTTAAAAAGCAACATACTTAAAACAGGAGAAATAATAGATTGCAAGTCCATACAAAAACTAAAAGTACATGCAGCACATGGAGTGTCATGTGACGTATTCCTTCCAGAACGTTGTCTTCCCAATGAACTCTCTGAACCTCTCTCTGTCTTGGGCGATGTGGCTTGCATTTTCTAGCGATGTATTCATGTTATCTTTAATGTCGTCAGTCCATCGTCTTCTTGGTCTGCCCTTTCTTCCCAATCCCAGGTACTCTTCCCTCCATTATCTGTCTTTCTAAACAGTTATGTCTCGTTATATGACCACACAGGCGTAGTTTTTTTTTTTTTTTTTTTTTTTTTTGTTTTTTTTTGTTATTGTGTTTAGTAACGAATATTCAATGTGTTTATAATATCTGAGTTTCTAATTTTATCCTTCCATGATATTCTAAGTATCAATATATCATGGAGAATAATATATATGGCATATGTGCCATCTATGGCAAGACATGAATAAACTAACTAAGTATCTTACTAACCAAGTAAAATGATTGGCGCTAATGAGTCCATAGAATATCCTCAGCCACATTCGCCTAACACAATCATGTCGTTCAGACAACAAACCATGAGATTTGGTTAAAATTCTCTTTCTTGATTCTTGATTAGAAACTGGCTTCACAGCACGCGGGACATTCCCATAAGTGCTCCGCCCTCCGCTCCAGCAGCATCCCAGTGTATGTAGACTCATAGTTCCGGTCAGGTGTTGATTGTGTGATCTTCGGGACTTTCCAAAAAATTTACTTTTCCTCCCCTCACCTCTGAATACTCCAATTTCTAACATTCTCTGTATGTGTACGTTCTCAACCTCATTGACATCATCTGCATCTCGAAATGAATTTATTACTGCCTTTATTAAATCTGCTTTATCTCTTCTCAGCAATGTGCCGTCTATCGCTGCATTGCCTGCCAGTAAGTCGGCTCTCTCGTTTCCTCTGACCCCAGCATGACCAGGGCAGAATATCTATGTAATGCTTTGGACAACTGAGTTGTTCAATAAGTCCCACCATTCTTTTCTTAGCATGAACTTTTCTATCTTGCGCAACATGCTTTGAGAGTCTGTATTACCGCGTGTGTTGATGTATCAACCAATTAAGAGCTGCTGTAACTCCCTCTATCTCCATCCTCATGCTCGATGTGACAGTAGAATATGCTGAAGATTTCTCAACCAACTTCACGCCATTTCTGTAGGCAACTAAACCCCAACCGCTTTTATTTGTGTTTCTGCTAACAGATCCATCTGTGTATATAATTATGTCTTGTGGTTTCGAGTGTAGTTGGGCGAAGATACTTGCACTGTATCCTGAGCCCTGACTACCGTCCATTTTCGACACGCTTTATCTAGTTGTATTATTACTTTAGTCAGTGATTTCTTCTCAGTGTCTACCTCCACCCATTCACTGCCCTTTCCTATTTCTTCCAATTCACATACTATTCGCAGTGTGTCTTCAGCCTCTGCCATCCATGATCTACCACGCTTAATACGTTTTCCCTTTGACTCATCTAGACGATGGTGTAATGGGTGGTGGTTGTATTCTGTCACTTTAAGGTACTACTTAACGTGTGCTACTTGATGTCGCACTCTAATGCTGGGGAGAACAAGCAGAAATCTCATAGCAGAGATGGGTGTATCTCTAGTACACCCCAGTACCGCTCTCATTGCCTCATTTTGAAAAATTTGAAAATTCTCTCTTTATAACCAGGTAGAAATTCTCTCTTTATAACCAGGTAGTCGGTAATATAAATCACTTAGTTTTCCCTGGAAAAAAATCACATCACGTCACTGCAAGTGATGTACACCCTGAACGGAAGTTGTTGAAAAGTCACAGCACACCACTGCAAGTGATGTACACTCGGAACTGAAGAGTTGTTGAAAAGTCACAGCACACACTGCAAGTGATGTACACACTGCAAGTGATGTACACCCTGAAAAGAAGTCACAGCACACACTGCAAGTGATGTACACCCTGAAGAGAAGTCACAGCACACACTGCAAGTGATGTACACCCTGAAGAGAAGTCACAGCACACACTGCAAGTGATGTACACCCTGAACTGAAGAGTTGTTGAAGAGAAGTCACAGCACACACTGCAAGGGATGTACACCCTGAAGAGAAGTCACAGCACACTGCAAGTGATGTACACTCGGAACTGAAGAGTTGTTGAAAAGTCACAGCACACACTGCAAGTGATGTACACACTGCAAGTGATGTACACCCTGAAAAGAAGTCACAGCACACACTGCAAGTGATGTACACCCTGAACTGAAGAGTTGTTGAAGAGAAGTCACAGAACACACTGCAAGTGATGTATATCCTCAACCGAAGAGCTCCTAATTACCTCATATTCTTTTAAGACAATGTTACATATGTATGTTCAGAAGCTACAAGCATGATACTGCCGTGTAATAGAAAAGTGGTTGGTCAAATGAACCAATTACTTTTGATGAAATTCATTTTGTTTTCCATATCTGAAATGAAAATAAGAAAACTTATTTGATAATTTAGCCATTTTAAATAATATGTTGAAGAGAATGCAGATGCATGGGACAGTATAAGTTGCAAATCTCTTAGATTGATATTTGTATCAAGTTAGTATTAGAATACTTGAACAACAGTTTAGAAATTGTAAACCTCTGATTGACCATGATCAAATGCGCATTCTCAAGACACTTTCTTACATATTAGCTACCCAATAGGGACATATGAAAGTATCATTTAGACTGTACAATTATTGTTTACAGTAGTGAAGATGTACACAAAATCATTGTCTAATTTTCTTATAGTGGTAGTGGTGTACATGTACACATTGCATTACGTAATTCGCTTATAATGGTGAAGATTTACAAAATTTCATTTGTCTAATTTGCTTATAGTAGTGAAGATATATACAAATTAATTGTCTACTTTTTTCGACTGTTGCTAGGGAATACATTTTTTTTAGAAAAATCAAATCACGGCAAAAACGTTCCAGTGATAAACAAGAAATAGTATGTTCTTCAGTCGGTTAACCACATTAAAGCGAGTAGCAGAAGAAGACAAATAGAAACTTGCAAACTGTTAATTTGCTTGAATATGTAAATTTTCTCCCAATAATTTGGTTATAATTTGTACTTAAAATGTTGGAGTGTTTGTGTGTATTAGTTGGTTAGTCTTCAGATCATCATCATCATCATGGCATTCCGGACAAGGCCATAGGTGCTCCAATCTCATATTCAGTATGTCATTCGGTACGTGGTAACTGACTATTACGGTTATGTATTGGGTCATAACTCCTTCTTGCTTATATATATATATATATTCTGGAACTTGCGATTTTCTCTTTGCATTTGATAACTTTACTGTTTCCTGTATCTTCAACTTTTGAAACATGATTTGGATTTTATGTCAGCAATGTCAATATCTCACTGGGGATTAAATAATCAGCATGACTCGTATGTCTGTGGTAGGAATTCTCGAAGAAATTATACGTCTACATTATGCTCTTTGCAGCAAGCACATATCTTCTCTCTTATTTCCTCAAATTTTTGCACGCTGTGAATTACAGATGCATATGCAAACATTTATAAACCATCCTCCATGTATATAATAGGGCATTACCTTGAGCGAATTTCAATTATAAGTAACATTTTAGTTTTAAATTTTACTTCTGTTCTATTTTGTTGCAGAAAAATAATTTACCTCACCCTAATCTCAATGGTTCTATTTGTTTTCCCCAGGAATCACTATAAATCAAGCATCGAAATGGAGTTATTCTGGCGATACAGGCTAGTATACCATATATTCCTCTTTCCTTACAATAATTCATTAACCCCTCTTCAGTCATATATTATGGTTTAGTCAAGGCACAATCATTTTCTCATTACACATGATTTCATTCATTTACTCGTGAAGATTACGGATGTCTATAGTTCTATTGTTCATTTACCATGTATATCCGTATAATTGTTTATTTCACTAAATATCCCATTCACATATTCAGATTTATTGCATCAACAAATCTATGTACCTAAAATTATTTTTAACTCTTGGGGTATCATACATACATATACTTTTTCATACAATTTGGTATTTTCCCCACATACCTACAACATTTCAATATTCTCACTCATCTAACTTATAAGTAGATTTCTGTAGGTCTATATTATACTTATCCATTCTTCATCTACGTCCCTTATAAATATAATAACTCAGTATATATGTGCACACAAGCCCGTAGATAAGAGCGAGGAAGGGAGGGACGGTTCAAACTCTATCCCCGTCCCCCTTTGGAAATCATATTGTAACGTTTAGTACAAGGATGGAGGACACAGATGGGCTAACACACCCACGGAACCTAATGATTTTCCCCAGAAAAGTCACCAAAATATCCCACGAAAACAAGAAATGGCCCACGTAAACTTGTCCGGTCTACAGTAGAAGACCTGTTTACTAAATTAAGTTGGACCCAATTCGTCACGTGTTTTGATTATTGTTTGCCGCTAAGTTGGTTACTATTTATATACTTGGAATCGCCTTGGCTGTTTTTTCGCATGCGATTCCAAGTATATAAATTGTAACCAACTAAAGGGCAAACAATAATTAAAACACTAACGAATTGGGTTCAACTTAATTTAGCAACATGTTTTCCATACCAAGGGATAAAAGTTCCAGTGTCAGGTAACAACCCTAAATAGGAAATGGGTGGCTGGTGTAACACAAGGCAAATATCAAAATAAGTATAAGTGTTACCAAAATAAGTCGATAAAACAAACTAACAAAGAGACACAGCGACAGACGAAGCTTCGGCTAAAAAATCCTTCACAGGACAAACAAAATATTACAGTAAACAAATCTTACATAGATGCATGCACATATGGTGGTCATAGGAAGTAAAAAAAGGGGGGGGGAGAAGGATAATGGCGAAGGGATGACAGAGGAAGTAAATATATGACAGTATGGGAGAGGAATAGAGGGTGTGAGGGGAAGATAGAGGTGGTAAGTAAGGAGGGGAAAATGCACAGAAACGGTGTAAATAGATAGATATAATGCAAGAAAATAAAATAAATTCAAAATACTTATCTCGATAGTAGTTGGCAGTGAAAAAGGAGTATGAACCAGAGCTGCTAGGTTAAATAGCAAACAGTAGCCAGTTACCACCCGTTGAATAACACGGCGAGAAATACATCCTCGGACAATTAGAGACAATAAAATTCGGACATAGGCCGAATCAACAAGGACAGAGAGTTAAGAGAACGCGCGGCACATAAGAACCTATGTGTGAAGAAGGGCGTAGAAGCCAAAACGTGCATCTGGTATCAGCACCCATGACTCGAACAAAATGGCATATAAAAACAGATAAAAAGAGATGAGGAGGTGAGAGAAGAAAGGAGAATAAAAAGGGATAAATAAAAAGGCGAGAAAGAAGCAGATCGACGTGGGCCCCAAACTAAAATGGAGATACGTCACACAAGGAAGGAATGCGAAGTTGTGAGGGGACCCAAGGGATGCAGGGAGGGCACAGCTGGAGGGGGACCATCACAGAAAAGCGTGTCGTAAGAAGATACCATAGACAGGGCTGATATATAAAGATGCGGGAAGACGGTGCCGAAGAAAAGGGCACCAGTGTAGGTGGAGAAAAAACGGGACAGAAAACGAAGGTCATGGCTGAAGGAGGTAGACCCAGAACTACAACCAAAGCCCCTTGCACTGTATAGGATAGTGCAAGGGGAAGGGTTTGTCAGGCCGTCATAGGTTACTAATTGGTATCATTGGACCACGATGTCGTGGTCAGTGGAGGTCTGTGTGGCAGAAGTCTCGATGAAATATAACGGAAGATGGACCAAGGTCACATCCGCAACGACAAGTACCTTTTAGGCCAGGTGTTGGGAAATGTGACTGGTCGCATAAACCGAATGTGATATAAGGATCATCCAGTCGCACGTCCTTTGAAGATATTGCTCGCACTGCACACTAACTCATCTCTAAGCAACAACGTTGAGCGGACAAAACCTTAAACCACCAAGACACGATCCCATAGTGCGGACAATGTACCGTGAGGAGGAAAATATTAGATGAAACGAGGTTCATGTCTGTTTGAGACCAACCGTACGTTGCTACCCGTTTATAGGCATTGATCGTACTGCACACTGGCTCCATAGAAAGACATAGGTAGGACAACTGCCTCCGAGTGTCATATTCCTGTGTAGCAGATGCATGTTAGCGCTGCAGACATATGTCCTTAAAAATGTGGGGGGGGGGGGGGAATTAAGTCGCAGTCAGTTGTACAGTCTCGTGATGTGCTGAAGAAGGGGCACCAGTGTAAGACAGAACCTACTGGCACAACTTACGTGTTGTGCTGTAGGAGCAGCCGACCCAACAAGGCCAAGGAAAATAAGGTAAAAGTAGCCCAGAGCATTGGTCGGACTAAAACTGAAAGTGTGGCTATAAGTAGTGCTCACGGGTCACTGTGAGTGACAAAGAGGAAAGATCGATGAAAAGTATAGGTGGTGAGAACAGCTAAAGTAGATTGTCTATTGTCGACGGTCACAATCTAACCTTAGACTCATATTTATCAATAAGCCTGTAGATGTGGAAGAGGTTGTTTGTAAAGTTCAAAAACAACTTCCGAAAATAGGATTGGTATCGGGATTGGTTGGTATCGACAGGAAAGAGCTAGGGGTAGATAATAAAAACAAGCCTTCATACGTCATGTTTGAGATTATATTCGTGCAGTTCATTGGTTGGTGCTGGCACGTGACGCAAAGTATATACATAGTGAGCAACGAAATAATATAAAAGCATTACGTGAGAAGGATTGTTTTGATTTTGCTTGTGCGCTGTTACTGTCGTTAGCCATGACTTAGCACTACGAAACAAGTTTTAAAAAATAAATAAAAAGTAACCTCGTTTTACCAAAAAGAAATCCACTAACGTGAAGTAAATTTCTCTATGAGCACCCTCCGCTCTCATAATCGTATCTAGGATCATAGTCACAACCATCTTTAGTAAACCAATGTAACTGCCTTTATTTACAGGAACTCGTATTTTCTCTTTCTATAACCATTCCATTTGTATTAAAGTGCATTTGCCACCGACTTGAACAGTAATAGTATTCGTCCCACTCACTAATATATTAATAATATTCTTCCCACTTACTGATGTATTAATAATATTCTTCCCACTTACTGATATATTAATAATTTTCGTAACACTCACTCAGCTTTTCACAAGACCACATCCTAAGGGTGAATAGATCACAGCAAACTACCATCTTTAGGCTCCACACAGGACAGAATAAAGGTTATTCCAAAATAGCCAATGTAAAAAGAGCCCACATACTGCAGGACATGTCCACTCTTTTGCGACTTAAGGACGAAAATATTCAGAGATGATGTCTGCAGCATTCTATATTACATAAACTTGAGGACTTGAAGCCTGGTCCCAAGAGACAGAACTGAAGGTGAAACTCTGTGGCAACCATGAGGATCTCCTGCTGGAGGCTGAATTTATGGGGAGAGTCCTCCTAGTCTGTGTAGACTTCTGGGCATATGAAACTGATTCATAGAAAAAGAAAGAATAAGAAATTCCACTCACTTAAATATTAACAGTATTCACTACAGCCAAGTGTAATCAAGTATTTGTTCCACAAACTCAGTAACTAAGCTTTTCAATCTCACTATACTAACATACCAATCATTCAGCCAACTAATCTGCTCAACCACTTGTTTTTTTGTTGCAAAGTGCCAACCTACTCATATATTTCATAATTATTTAATCTCTACCCTAATTCTCTATAAAAAAAATGTTTCAGAATAAAAGATTCAGTAATCTGTTTCTCTTCATTGTCTTCAGGTCCGTCAAACTGGCATGAGTACTTTCCCAAAGCATGTTCAGGAAAACACCAGTCCCCCATAGATATTAAACCTGAAGAGACAATATATAACCCCCACCTCAAAGACTTCGCTATCTGGTATGACCCTCCTAAACCAGATTCCAAGATGTACATACGAAATAATGGACACACGGGTAAGATGTACTCCACGGTCAGAGATTATGCCTGTAGCATTGTATTTCTATAAGATGTCATTAGATTGTGATTAGCCGTGATTTATGCTATGTATTACGAGGCTATACATAGGCCTATATCATATTTACATTTGTTACTGAAATAAATAAATCATAAGCAGATTTATAAAAAAGACAAGTAAATAAACAACAGACATGATTTGCTCAGATCAAAGTCTCCTGAAGGAATCCATGATGATCCCCAAAGAAGGAGAAACCTGCCCAGATCGTTGTATTGCACCATACATCTCCATTGTGGTATCAGTAACTGAGTGGGTCCTCTATCTATTGTTTCTCTGCTTTTGCGGTTAGGCGTCGCAGGTTGAATAACAATCAGTTTTTGGGCTATGGCATGAAAACTGGCACGAAAGGGCAATCTTTGTCTCTTCTCCCATCGCTCCCAACAACAATACCCTTTCCATAATACTGTCTCTTTACATGGCCAAAAAAAACCAACTTCTTTCCTAATACAACCTTCCCATATAGCTTTATATTTGTACTATAGGAGATGATATAATGTCACAGACGTGTATATTTTAGCATTATTATCTACTGTTCTGAATACATGTACACATTTTGGCTCTGTGGTAAAATTTAAGATAAGATGGGCACTTCAAAATTGTTGCTGAACTTGCGACTGTAAGTCTACATATACAATGGTGAAACATACCATCTACGTAGATTCCCTCAGTGTAGGAGACTTTTTATCTCATAGGATTGCATACCCTGAGACTTTGGGTATGAAAGAAAAACCTGGAATACTCCTCCTCCCCCCTTCTCACCATTGTTCATAATTCCTGAGGAACAACACCAACAAATAAAACCGACAGTATTTCTGTCTCTGCATGAAATTATAAACATTTCCGTACTGATAAATGCTTATTTACACATAAGATTCTACTGACTATGGGATATTCTTTGTTGCTAGCTGTCAATTCAATAAAGTGCTCAAAGAACATTGACTTAACTATACTCGAGTTACCCTATATCTGCTCCATCCATCTGATCGAAGCTGTACATTGCTTGTAGAGAGTACTTAGCTCATACTCCCTAGCTTAAAGCGATAATCCCCATGGATCCTTTCATTGTACTCAGTATGAAATCTATTCATCTCTCGCCATGCATATGCCTTTTTCATTGGCCGCCCCTCCAATGTTCGGGCTGGACTGACTAGCGTCACTGTGTGTAGACAGTGCCACTGCATGTGTTGGTGCTGGTGTGTCTGAGATATTGTCTGTCTCTTATGCAGTCAAATCTCTTTCCATCTGCTACCTCAACATTTTCGGACATAATCCCCAAATGATTTAGCCAGAATCAGCACGTGCCACTGTATTTCTGTTTCCAGATTGCACCGCGAGGAGGTAAATTTGGGATCTTGGTTATCTGCTAACCCTGGGTCCGCCGAGAGCATTGCGTTCCTTTGCACCCCCAATAGTTCATAGTAGTAGATAGTTCAGAACAGTAGATAGTACATAGTAGTAAATAGTTCATAGTAATAGAGAGTTAATTTTTATTTTATTCATTTCAGTTCAAGTAGATCTTGAAGGTGACTTCTATGTTACCAATGGAGGACTTTCTCACATTTACAAAGCAATACAGTTTCACTTCCACTGGGGCAGCAAGACTCAAGTTGGATCAGAGCATCTTTTAGATGGGAAAGCCAGCCCTTTAGAGGTAATTTTGTATGCATAGACATGCACATACACATTTGCACATCTGGAAAAAGTGGCGGAAAGATATCAAATGCATGAGAAACAGAGAGTGGTAATCAGAGGTTTGAAAAGTGTGTATGAGAAAATACTAGAGAGTGATGATGCTGGTTGGTATCATAGATTACACCTATAATATCACAGACTTGTCAGCTCACAGCACCTTCACATTTTTAAATATGAGGGGCTATTGCTCTTCCTTGTTAATTTACTGTGCCCAATTAGTGTAATATCTTTATTTGTGCGCTGAGTCGACCGCAGAGTTACATTACATTATATGTATAACACTTGGGATCTAAATAAGTGTCCATTTGTTCGGCAGATGCATCTGGTTACCTACAATCATGAGCTCCATTCTAACATTGGGGAGGCAGTCGTGACACAAGGAGGTTTGGCGGTTTTAGGAACGTTTTACGAGGTAAGAATTGATTATGGTGGTTATGTGCTAGCAAAGATAAATTATTGGATTGAGAGATGTGTTCTTGCGTTTGTTCTCACAATCCTACTGCATCTCTCTTGTAACAAGACAATGGTTCTACTACTTTATCAGCATGATGCAGAACGAATATGTATTGTGTCATTCTTTTCTTATTTGTGGCAATGGTCAGATACATCCAACTGTAAGATTAGAGTAAGAAATCAAAACTGAAGCTGGTGTCTATACAACTTTTAATACAATCACCACAAAGTCAGCATACTACAGTGAAACTGATCTTTTCTTGCACTTGTTCTTAAACATCTACAGTTAGGCAAGATGTAGTCTACAAGTTGTAGTCAACAAGGTATAGTTAACAATATGTAGTTAACAACATGTAATTAACAAGATGTAATTAACAAAATGTTGTTAACAAGATGTAGTAAACAAGATGTAGTCAACAAGGGGCAGAGTAACCAGCTGTTCGCAGCATATTCATAGTCGTTTATTTCTATTGCTTCACAAATCATGCAACCTTTTATTTTCTTATATTAACCAGTTATATAAGTTTATCTTTATTTTATTGATTGCTATGCTAGAAGTTTAGCACTTTTAGTAAATTGGCTTTCCTTTTATCAATTTTTATTGGATTAATTTTATTTCCAAATGTATTTTGTTATCTTGATTGAGTTAAATTAGGGTTACCATACTTTCCTATTGTCAAATTAGGACCAAAAAAGGGTTAATCAGGCATTGACAAAAAGATTCTAAATTACTCCAATTTGGTACTTTATCAAGAGTTCTCAAAGTAAAATGAGAAATCTTTCATTTTTAGTATAACACGAAATGCACAAAAATCAAACACACCATAAATATTTATTGAAATAATTTTCTATCATTTTAGTTACATCTTTTGTAGTTGTTCATTTAGATATTAATAAGGAAGATTTATTCCAAATATCACTGTCCTTGACAAATCTGGTATCTCTACACTAATAAAATAATTTACACTATTCTGATGCAGACACAAATGCATTGGGCAGGTCATGTGGTACATATGCCAGTGCTTCACATGCCAAAGATATTTTTGAATGGTGAATTGCAGAAGGGCATAAGTTTTCAAGGTGGCCAAAATAACTCGTTAAAAACCTCTGTAAGCCTTTGAAATAGACTAAGATACATGGAAAGAACTTGCATAAAATAGAGCTACATGGAATTCTACAGTCAGAAAAGGTGCAACATCTTGTAAAAAGATGAGAAATGCAGTAGCTCAAAAGTGGAGAGTAGCTGGAATGTCTTGTGTAGACCAAAAACCATCTAATCTACAGTGGTTATCCCATATCGAATTGCCCAAGGACATTTGTGGCCAGAATAGGGCGTACTAGGAATCTACACACTCATAGTCAAGGACATAATTGAATTTCAAAATCGGATGTAACAATTGGTCATCATCATTTGTGGTGGATGAACAACTAAAAACTAATAGGGAAGATTCAAATGAAAGTGCAGATAGTAATAACTCTTACATATTTGCTTATTTATAAAACCATCTAGATCAAAATTTAAGACTTTATAAAAAAAAGGGGCATTTCCAGGTAAAAGAGTACTACGGCAACCATAATGAGATTCTATGAACACATCACAATAAAAATAAACAAATGCTGGAAGAAAATGAATGATAAATTGTCATGAAAAAAACTGAGGAAAGGGAGACAAAAGAAAATGATCAGTAGATGGACAGAACTCAGAATGTTTATATGTAGGAACATTCTGCCAAAGATGGATGTGTTGGGCCATTGTAGCAAATAAAACAGTGACACAACACATTTCGATTCTATGGATTACACCCTGCTGGAAATTTAGTAAGATCATTGTTCTGCTATTAGAGAGATTCAGTGGGAGTTTGAGGATGAACTCTGAAGAAGAAGATATGTGGGAATGAAAAGCATGGAGAGTGAAATGCCTTTTGTGAATCGAAATGAAGGGTATACTAATTCTCAAGGTCATTCTCATAACAGTCACCTGAACATCTTGGACACTATGATGGTCTGTGCCACTGAAGTGCACTCCTTGCAATATCACCTAATTTATAATGTTTCTATTAGCAAAACTTTCCACATCCTAAGTGATTGTGTTTTCTGTCTGGTTGTCTTTCATATTATGTCCATCTCAGTTAATAGTTGTAACAGACGGGAACATTTATTCCCCTATAAACAATTAGTTTATTCCCCTTGACTAGAGCTTCTCAGATGCACATTTGTTCTCACCATTATGCATCAATAGTACTTTACTCAGAGTAACTACCATAGGTGTCAACTAGTACAGATTTTCCGTATTAATATGGATTTCGGACCTTCCTAATAATTATTACTAATGCAGAAATTTTTTTTTTCTCAGTGGCTCATATATTGAGGGGCAAAGAAAAACATTTTTTAATACAATTTTGGGATGTTTTGTGTTAATAGGGGCATTTTTATTGAAATATGGAAATAAATTGTTAAAAATGTGGATTTATGAAATAATAAGTTGACAGTTGTGAACTATTGGCTTGTCATATTCGCTAGAAAAACATCATACTTTGGACCTCAGCTTCTAATTACTGAGGCTGTGTCACCATAGGAAGGGGGTAGAAGGCACAGAGTTGCACTGTAATGAGTAATACTAACAATAGTAATGAAGAAGATAAAGATTATCACTAAATTTGCTGTTCACCCTAAATATAAGACTCTTCAGCCCTATTACCTTTTTACTTTGGTTCTTAGAGAGATCCTCAGTTTTAAAAGGTTCTCTCCATTTCATAACCGGAGTGTCACCATCAGGTTATCACACTAGGTGTTACTAAACCAACCCCAGTGATGCTATGCTACTGTACTGGGATATGAGTCCGGCTTAAACAGCAAATAATACGCTTTCTGAAAGTGCTCTCATTGTTCACCCATGTAAGAGCACTTTCACTATGCTCCATCTGTGTGATTGCTAATATTATACTCCATCATGTGAAGGGGATCTCGCTATACCCCATCCATGCAAAAATGCTCTCACTATGCTCCACCAATGTGAAGGTGCTCCCATTAAGATTCGACAGTGTAGGCGACTGTTTGGGATATATATTCTTACAATTTTCAACACAACTGGTAAAACATTAAATAAATATTTTTAATTAATGTCTAAAAGAAAAGATTATGTTTTAAGTATTGTTTTACTAACATCAGAAATATATATATCTACAATGTCTCAGATTTCTGATGTGGACAACCCAGCTATTGCTACGATTGTGAAAGCTTTAAAACATATCAGAGATCCAGGTGAATATGTCTTGTCTTTAATTTTTGTCAAATTTCTGAAACTTATTTGTTAGGTATTGTAAAGCATTCCTTAGTCTAGGCATGACCCCTTCTGAAACATTTCCTACTTTCCCACATGTGAAAAGTAAATGTCTCACCAGTGATCTACCAGACCACAACCATGCAACAGCAAAACCTTAGATGTCATGTCATAGTGAGACTGTTCTCTTGTTGAAGCCCCTACAGTATGCATCTTCACTTTTTATTTTCCTTCATTCGCAAACTCCCACTAAATCTCTCATGTAACAGGACAATGATCCTACTCAATTTCCAGCTGGATGTAGTGTAAAGAATGAGAATGTGTTTCTCACCATTTTATTTTGACCAAGAGAACAAGATCTTTTTTTTACAGAACATCTTTATTATTACATTATTACCCTCTCTGAGTAGGAGGCATATTAAGCATTGTTCAACACTGAGAGTTACACCTTTGGGTATGAGATAGGCTCTATAGAAAATCCCATATTATACCAAATAACCAATATTTACCTTCTTGTGGATTTTCTTCTTCTCCTCCTCCCCCCTTTCCCCTTTTACATTTATTTTTTCTTTATGGCCCCTACAAGGACATGTGACCCAAGTTGAAAACCACTGGTCTAAATAAAGGAGGTAGAGATCACCTGTGTGACCAAGCCCAAGAGGGGAGCAAACAATGAGCAACACTGTTTGCCTTCCAAGCATGTCATAATTGGTGACTGAGGAGGTTTTGGAATGGAGTTGGCTATCCCATCCCAAAGAGGGTCAAAGTGAGCAATAAACCACACTGAAATCGAATGTGTCAGGCAAAGTAAGAACTTTGGCTAATTTTGAAGAAAACTACAAACTTGTATAAATGGAAGCCTATATAAAATATAATGTTTGAAGTGGTATAAGATGACCCATGAGGAACTTATGCAAAGAACTAAACATACACTAGTAGACATAGAACTAAATAAACTGTGCTGGAGACAGTAAAAAATAACCACAGATACAAAAGGTTTGAGTAGCACATGGAAATAACTGGAAGCAATAGCGAAGGATAAGATGCAGTGTAAGAGCTTTATTGAGAACCCATTCTCTACAGGGAGTGGGAGATGAATAGATAGTGGAGAAGATTTCTCAATGACTGAACTAAACTTGTATCTTTTTGGTGGAAATGACATTTGCAGCTGAGCCATTTTTGTGATTTTTTTCAGAACTTTATGAAAAGGTAGCCCTACCACTAATGTCCCTGAGGGACTTTTTACCCAAAGATATCTCTCGCTACTACCGGTACAACGGATCTTTGACTACACCAGGCTGTTTTGAGAGCGTTATTTGGACAGTGTTTGATGATACTCAAACAATTTCTCATTCTCAAGTAAGTGAAATCCCACACCTTTTTCTTAACCATAATTTTTGCAGCAACTACAGAACAACAAATCACTATTAACACATGCTTTGAGAAGTAATTACAATATAACTCTGTAAACAAAACATCAAAATATATGACTAAACAACCCTTCTTGTGTTTAATTACCAAGTCAGTAAGCATTAGTATAGTAATTGATTTTTCTGTCTTTTTGTGTGTCTTTATCTCTGCTTTTGCTATTAGGCATCACAGGATGATGATCGGTTTCAGTCTATGGCATGTTTTGGTGTTTGTATGACATTATAATGTCGCAGTTCTTCTGTGACTCTTTCCATCAATTTTCTTCTTAGTCTTCTTGTCTCTTGGTATTTCCATTCGCATGTCATATGCTCTTGCTGCTGGCCATTTGGGAATAATTCTTGTTAAATGACCAAACCATTTCTGTCTGTGATATACAATATACTTTAAAACTGGTGCTCTAATACATGTTCAATCTCATATTATCAAATCTTATTTTTGATATCACTGAAACAGCTTGTTGATGACACCATTAATACAATCAATGCTAGCAATCAGTATAAAATTTTAGATTCACACTATTAAGACATTATCTGACATATTCAATACAGTACATATTTCTCTCACTAGTTGTATATTATGTTTCTCCTTGTAAAACAAGATATATAGCTTGTTAATATATCAATTGTTAGGTGTATATTGTTTTAGTGCTGTGGGAAATTGCTTCTACAAATATTAAACATTATTTCACTAATTACTGCCATTAACCACTGCATACTGTCATTGTGAACACTACTGCTGTTCATTATCAAATACCGTTACTCAATACCACTTACTGTTATTTGCTGCTACTTACTTCTACATAGGCCTACTACTGTACTACAAGATACTGGACTTATTTTTACCAAATGGTGCTGTAACTGTATGGTTGACTTCAGAACAATTAAGAATATACTATTATCTATTAGTGCTGTAACTTAAGGCTGTCATCGGTTGGTTGCTGATCCAGCGGTCTATGAGCTCCTGCCCTTTGACCCAATGCCATTGTGTGATATATGCATGTGTTTATGAGCTGTTATTTTGTTTTATATAACGTGTTCCATTTATCTGACCTTGGAGGGAGAAGCATTTTCTTGACACCCAGCACTGGACATTTAAAAAGATGGTGGTCAACAGTTTCATAGGGATGAGAGCACAGCCGGCACCCTGGAGTGTGTTGCGTTCTGTTTATGTGATGGCTGTTATCAGAGCAATTAATAATACACTATTACCTATTGGTCCTGTAACCGTAAGAATGACTTCAGAACATTTAAGAAGAACATACTATCAATGTTATGTATTGTTGCCTGCTATCAGATACTACTATACTCATACTGATCAAGTAGTCGCAGTAGTGGAATAGTTATGGTTCTTTGACTTTCTTATATGTTGGTCCTGACTCAATTCTCAGTCAGGTAGGATGATTTTATATGACAAATGATTCATAAATAAACTTAACAAGGGCTGTAATTACTGCATATTTTGTTAGGGGAGGAGAAGGGTTCTAATCTTCTGGCTGACCTTTCATAATTTAAAAAAATCGCTATATATTTCCAGGTGTTTTGGCATAATTAGTAGTCTCTCGTTGAATTGAGCTCATGCTGCAACTCAATTCATGTAAATTACTCGTTTTTCAGAAGCTGACCTTTTACATTGTACTAACGAATCAATTAGATGTATTAGTGACACCTATAGAAATTCAACAATAGTTGAATATCATTGTCCTATATAGGATCTGTTTCATTTATTCTTTATTGTTGTGTTGTAAGTACCAGCGGGTGTGAGATTAACTCCCCCCACATATTTACTTGTTATGTTGTGCTAAAATCATTCTCTATATTTCCTGGCGATTTTTACTGCCAAACAACTTCTTTCCTCCATCCTCTCTCTCTCTCTCTCTCTCTCTCTCTCTCTCTCTCTCTCTCTGACTGATTAACTGTAGACTTGTACCCAAATTTAGGATGTTATTACCAAATAAAAAAGCTTTGAAAAGTTTATCTGCGTGACGATGTAGAAATAACCTATTAAAGTATAGATCACACAAAAAATATGAATTTAATGCTGTTTTCCACAAGTCTCAACAGTGTGAAAAAATAATTCACTTGTATACTGTTATAGACTGTTTACAAAGCTATTTTATTTGTCAATCCAATATTTTACAATAGTAGTTGGTAGTGGGGTTATGAATCAGTGTTACAGTGCATGGCATGTACCTAAAATCAACTCAGCTGCCCTGGTTGGCTTACCAGAAATATCTGGTTTACCAGATGGTTTACCAGAAACTGTCTGCTTTCTTCAGCATTTACGCCGTACCTGTGTACAATTCCTCGACCATCTCAGAATCATGAATCAGTTACTCATTTTTGATAGTTTAGTCAACTTGTCTTTTTTTTTTTATAAAAGCAATGAGGGGCACGTGAGCTCAAAACCCTAGTCGTGTGGTTGATTAGCCACCAATAAATAATAAATGATGACATAATGAATCAGTCTGTAGACTATGGGGAGGGGGGGTGTTGAAATATTAAACCCCCTCCTCCCAGGAAGTCAGAACATGACATGGCAGGAAAAGAAGCAAGCCAGGAAAACAGAATTACCTCCCATTTCTTTTTCTATTTTATATTATTTGCCAAAAAAAAAGACCGTCAAAAAGCTCATAGGGAGAATTAAATTACCTTTTTTTGTAACCACATACATTTATAGAAGACATCTGCATGCCTGCAATGAATCTAAGCTTAAAATATATAATCTAATTCTATCCACAGTTGAAGGAGTTCACCAAAGTGCTGCAAAAAAAACACTTTCACAAAAAGAACAAGAAGTCACACAAAGACAAGCACAGTAGAAATCGTCGCTCACAGAGTAAGGAAAATCAGAAATTAAAACTCGCTGTCCAGAATGTTCTACTTGAACTTGGTATCCAGGTAATTATATTCTATGAAGTCAGCTCCTTTAATTAATGTTGTATCTCTATCTAATATTAAATAATCACTACCTTTTGCAAAAAAGTCAAAGAAAGAGGCATGTATTGCTTCTCATCAGAGAGTAAACATAAACAAATAGGCATGCAGCTGAATCTCTCTTGTAGAAAGAAATGAGTACATCACAGCTAATCTGGGTAAGTTTAGTACTATAGATAACATCAGATCATTCACAGAGACCAGCATCTTGATGAGAAGGTGGGAATGAAATAGACTACCAGAGGCTGAAAGCCTGTTCCATGCGAGCAAAGAAATTTTACAAGAGTAACAAAAAAAAGTTATATATATATATATATATATATGCACTATCGATGCAAATTAGTAGTGGGATTATAATATTATTAGGCGGCGAATGATATATGTTTTATGTGGTCTGCATAATGCCGGTTGCCTTTATTTTTACATATTGATCTGGCATGCATTTCTGGAGGTTTTGAGCATTTCCCCCCCCCCCCCCCCACCCAAAACTACAAACCTTCTTCTAGTCAAGACTATCCTATATGTTTCCAACAGAGACATCATACATGCTCAGGGAATGATAGAAGTGAGAATGGTAAATGGAGAGGTTAGAAAGTGTGTATGCTCTGGATAGATTTGTAAAATCAACAACTGACAATCACTTTTACATGGCTGCTTGAAGGAGCACTTAATGCATCCAGTGTGTGGATGCTGGCTCCTAAACAAGAATCAGTTTAACAGCGGCACGACTCACAAAAAAATCGAGTCTGCAGTGAGAGAAGGCAGATATTTGTTAAACGTCAAGCTTAAACAGCTGGGATTTCATGGCTAGAAAAGAGTACTACATCATGTATGTAAGAAACCAAAGGAAACAAACGTAGAGTGTGTGTTGTCATTAGCTACACATTGTGTTATATTTTGTTGAAAAGATCTGAAAACTGAAGGTTTAGTGAGGATAATATGTGGCCTAATTTAGGGTTACCATATTGCCATTTTGTCAAAACAGGGCAAAAAGATATTTGATGGGGGAGAGTACACATTTCAGTATGTAAGTATATCATTTTTAACAGGAAGCAACATACATCTTACTTTATTCTAATGAAAATAAATACATTTATAATAAAAAAAATTCTTTTTAAAGTATATTTTTTTAAATAAAAAAGTTACGCTATAATACAGTAAATTAAACATATTCACTATTAACATGCCAGTAATTGCCATGTTGGATTTCAATAATTACTGTGACCAAAGGAAATAAATAGCTTAACTTTCACAAAGATTAGTGTGAGCGAAAATATATATACAAAATATAAAGAGAAATAATGTCCTATACCCCCCCATGTTCTAAACTTATCAAGTTACAAAATAAGTTACAAAAATTATATATAGCACATCAAAATCAAGTCAGAAGTTATGTGGATATATTAAACTTACCAAATACTCTTACCAATACAAGAGACGGTGGTGTTGGTCTGTTGCAGACCTTTGTTGTGGAGATGGCATGATGATGATTTCTACTAAACAGGCAAAGTATATCGGAAATTATTGCATGCATCAAGTTACTGAACTACTGTCAGATAGACATACACAGTGTGAGTCTACTAGTGGTTATAGTCTTTGTGTGTCTTTTTTTGTACTCATATTATTACTTAGGAAACATAATTTATTTTACCAATTTCAGGGAAACAAGCATCAGGAATCACATTTAAAGGCTGAACTCAAAAACAAGCAGATGATGAGTGACATGCCACATAATGACCACCCAGTAGTGTAAGTTCAGTAACCTAAAAGACTTAATAGAGTGGTTTTCAACCTTATTTGGTCCATGGCCCCTTTAAGAACAAATGATAGCTCGTAGTTGACAAAATACTCCTCACCCAAAAACAACATAACATTTTTTTTAAATTGGACATTGATAAAACACTACATTAACTAGCGTTTATCTATAATGCCATGAGATAATGGATATATTTTTTCCAATTAACCTATTTAAAGAAATGTTAAACTTTATTGCAAAGTGATGTATGTAAAGCCCATTTGTGTTTTAATAGAAATATCCAGTTTCTCTACCTTTCACTAATTAGTCCCTGTTTCACTTCAAACATGTGGCCTCAAAATATAAATTAACATTCAAAAGAACACAATTTCAAATTCTTCTTCGTCTTTCGTTCACTTGAAACATGTCTATATCTGTAATTCTGTCTCCTTAATAAAACTCACTGTCTTTTGTAGTTCATACAGTGTCCCATAGAGCTTTGATTCCAGTGTTGTTTCCTCTGGCCAATATGTATGCCTCAGCGTTTCATGCTCAGAACACTCTTGAAGTATATGTTTGGCACTCTGTGCTGCCTGTCCACATGTACACATGGCCGTATTACCAATCTTGAACTTTGTATACATGTGACTGCGGAGTCGGTTGTGTCCTGTTCTGAGACGTAGAATTATAACTTGCTCTGATCTGTTCATAATGTGATAGTCATCTTGTGTTGGCGTTTGTGGCTTTCTTATTGACTTGATCATCTGTTTTTTCTGATGGTAGGTGATTGGTATATCTGGTTGGTCTTCGGCAGCACCTTCCTTAGCCAGTTGGTCTGCTTTTTCATTTCCTGGTATTCCACAGTGAGAGGGTATCCACTGCATGGTTACCCTATACTGGTAAGACAATTCGCTAAGTAGTTTTTTCAAGTCTGTTAGTTTACCAGACTGGAGAGCTTGAAGCACTGACCTTGCATCTGTCAGGAATACCACAGGCTGTAGGCCAGAGTTAGAGTTCAGCAGTTTTTTAGCTGCCACACTAATTGCCTGAATTTCTGCATCATAATTATTGCAGAATTTTCCCGTCGGTGTTCTGATTGTATCTCTAGGCTTGTGTGGATATTCTATATATACACCTGCACCTCCATTCCTCACAGCATTCTGTGCTGACCCATCTGTGTACACTCTGACCCATATATCGTGTGGATATTCCTCATCCAGGAAACTGAGGGTGACTGTCATTCGCTGCACACTGTTCTGTTCGTCCTCGCTTAGTATTCCTTTCACATGGGTCTGAATGTATATTGGCATTCCATGGCTTTCACTCCACGGGGTTTGTTCTGGTACAGACCTTAAGGGGCTATCAACTTCAGGTAGGTCTGTAAGTTGTCTACGGAGTCGTTTAGCTTGATGGATAAAGCTGCTTCTTTTCAGTCGCCCAATTGCTAGATTTTGGAATCTTTCCTTCATTGGATGACTTGGCATACACTGGAACTTTTCTGCTTGAATTAGTACTTTTGTGTCTCTGCGTTCGCCAAGTGTTTGCAGTCTTCCCATTTTCTGCATCTCTGCTATGGGTGTTGATTTCATTGCTCCCAACATTATTCTAAGTGCCTGGTTTTGCACTTTATCTAGATCTTGTAATGTGGTGTTTGATGCAGGACACCACGCAGCTGAACCATATTCCAGGTGTGGTCTTATGCCTTGCTGGTAAACTTTACTAAGTATATTTCCACTGGCTCCCCATGTGGTTCCACTTAGTTTTCTCAGGATAGCTAACTTCCTCCTGGCTTTTGTTGTTGCTTTGTTTATGTGCTGCTTCCATGTCAGCTTATCATCAAAAGTAACTCTGAGGTATGTGGGTTGTTTGTCTTCTTTCAAGAGCTCTCCATCTATCTTGATATGACCAGCTTTTTGTTTTGGTGAGAGAGTAAAGAGTGTAGTGCTGCACTTATCTGTGTTAATGCTGACGCACCATCTATTTGCCCATAAGGTTAGGGCATCGATAGCTCTTTGTATTTGTTTAGTGGCCACTGTTGCATATTCTTCCGTGCACCAGATCACCAGGTCGTCAGCATACATTGCCACTTTGATCCCGTGTGGTAGTTCAGCAACTAGGTCATTGATGTAAACCAAGAAAAGTGTGGGTGACAGGACTCCTCCTTGGGGGACTCCATGACGCAGTAGAACTTTCTTGCTCTTGCAACCATCTAATTGTACCCTGGCTCTTCTATTATGCAGGTATGCTTTTACCCATTTGTTCATTATTGAGCTAACCCTGCAATTTCACAATTTCTTTAGGAGCCCTTCTTTCCAGACCGTATCAAATGCTTTCCTGAGGTCTATCCATGCTGCTAGTACCAGTTTCTTTTCTTGGAAGGCATCCTCAATCTCTTGGGAGAGGTAGGTTGCCTGATCTTCAGTAGAGTAGCACTGTCTGAAACCTGCTTGCTGTGATACCAGAAGGTTTTCACTTTCAAGGTACCACTGCATCCTAAGATTGATAATGCGCTCCATTGTTTTACATAGACAGCTTGTGAGGCTGATGGGCCTGTAGTTGGAGACTGTGTTGCCATCTTTTCCTGATTTGAGGAGTGGTATCATTATTGCTTCTCTCCACGCCTGTGGTACATTACCTGTGGACCAGCTTGTGTTAAAGATCTGCAGTAGCTTTGCTCTTGCTGCAATTCCCAGGTTTCTAATCATTTCATTGGACACTCCATCAGCTCCAGGGGACCTTTTCATTTTTAATTTGGATATTGCATGCTCCAGTTCTCTCATTGTGATTGGTGCCTCCATGACTTCAGGTATAGGTTCGCCTTGTCCAATGTTTTGCTGGTTCTCTCGAACCTCCTGTTGTTTGTCTGGGCTGACTTTGACGTTATTGTCTTCTGCAAAGGAATCTGCAAAGTAATCAGCTGCATGTTTACCTGTTAAAATGTTTCTATCTTTAAAAAGTGTGATCCTGGTATTTCTCCCTGTACCTTCATCATTTAGTTGTTTTACAAGTTTCCATAATTTCCTAGTATCTCTTTCTAGGTTCAGCGACTCTGTTTTTTCTTTCCAGCTGCTCCGTCTGGCTTGTAACTTGGCTCTTTGAAATTTAGCCTTTGTTTGCTGATATTTGTTGTGATGTTCTTGGCTAGGTCTGTTCTCAGCCTGCTGTCTAGATGTTTCCATCTCATTTTGCAGCTTTTCCAGTTCATCATTCCAGTAGGGTTTGTAGTTTTTGCGTGCCCCCCCTGGGTATGGTTTTACTAGCAGCATGTAGTATACATCTATTAAATTCACTCACTGCTCTATTGATGTCTTTGTCCAAGATCATGTCCTTAGCTAGAACACTTGTTAAATGCTGGTACATTTTCCAGTCTGCCCTTTTATAGTTCCACCTAGTGAGCGTGCTGCTGTCCTTGGTAAATTCATTATGGATTGCCAGAAATACTGGTCTGTGGTCACTACAAGCTGCTTTCCAACGACACGTGTGATGTTCAATTCCAAGCCTGGTGAGTGGAATGCCAGGTCTGGTGTAGATGTGGTGTGCCATGCTCTCGAGTAGAAGGTTGGTGAGTCTGCTGGCTGGTTAATAATGATGAGATTATTTTCATCCTGCCAGCTCTCAAGTTCCTCACCTCTCTTGTCGATATGATCGTAGCCCCAGCTCTGAGAGTGGCTGTTGAAGTCACCACACGCCAATGGTTTATCATTTGGGCAGTAGTAGTTCAGGAGATGGAATTCTGCACTGTCTGTTTTTAGGTGGAGCATCTGGTATTCTGCCCCTTCCATATATACTTCCAGCTGACATGCGCTGATATTGTTTTTAACAAGTGTCAGAATTCCACCCTTTCGCCTGTCCTTTCTGTCAGACAGGTAGCACTGGTAGCCTCTGATTTTGAAGGCTATGTCGCTGCTGAGGTGTGTTTCTTGGATACAGCACATACTAACTTGTTCTTCACTGAGGACATTTTCAAGTTCCAATTTTTTGCTGTATCCATCTCTTTTACAGTTGACACCCTCAGCATTCCAGTGCATTATTTTTATTGGTCGTTTGTTTGTTTGGCCAGTAGCTCTATTTCCTTGCCTCCTGGCTCCTCGGGGCAATTGAGAAGGACTTCCAGTAACTGAGGTTGGGCCCTTTCGAGGTATAGGGCCCGGCACCGTCCCTGCCTGAACATCCGCCACAGGGTAGGCACCATAACTATTTATAGATGTAGACATGTTTCCATTGTGTTTTGTGTGTGGCATCCTGATTATCTGTGTGCCTTATGGCTGGATGCCTCCGTCTTCAGCACTCTGCTTACTTGGGCAGGTCTATGGTCCTGCTCGAGTGGGACTGCCCAACCAGTCTTAGTTTCCAGCCCCTGATGGCTGGACTAAGCCCCATCACCTCTGCACGGTGCTGGTCTCGATGGGGACAATTTCAAATGAGTTCTGCTGTATCAGTACACCCTATGTATTTGAACACTTTACATAAAATGCATTACTCTTCCTAGGGAATAGGTAAGACCTATTCCATATCTCTCATTTTGAACCACTGTCAAATTATACTGACAAGTAAAGACTTTTAACATTTTACAAGATGTCCAATTGCATAAGCTGAATAATTATAATTTAATGCATGGAAATAAGAAGGAAATGGAAATTGTATTGTATAATGACCATACTCCTATATCAGTGTATATCTTCTACTGCATAAAGGGACTCTGAAAAATTAGCCTGATCACATGGAACATCTGATTACTCATGAATGTTTCCAATGTCACTGTGATGTCATTGGTCATTTATTTTGCTAGTTCTAACATTTTTCTGAATCTCTTTTACGGCAGGACAATGTCCTATTAGATTTTCAGCAGGTTGTAATACAGAGATTGAAGATGCAGTGTGTTGCCATCTAATTTACACTAATGGCCCAACGCATCCAACTTTGGCTGATGATGGTATTTGTAAATGCACAGAAATTACATTGTTATAAAAGTAGACAGAGTAAAGGACTACTAGCACTAGCTCAATGTTTTAAACTTATTTTTAATGTTTTTATATCCAGTTGAACCATAAATCAAAACAGCATGTGGACCAGGCTAATCCTATTGGTCCAGTGGCCACGATGGCACTGGTTGATAGTGTTTGTTTCTTACATTGTTGAAGAGTACTCTGTTGAAACAGAAGCCTAAGACAGTTTACACCAATGATTATCAAGTCCCTCAGAGAACAACAACAATTTTCAAGGTGACATGAAGAACAAAATATAAATTGGGGTGGTGTGTCCACAGACAATTATAGGGAGGCCACGGAAATGTGACTATTTGAAGACTCTGAAACCTATTTAACCAATTGCATAGATTTTTTATATTTATATGGTATACAATTTTACTGCAGTCTCCTATTCATTCAGTTTTTGACTACTGGAGTGATATTTATTGAGATATATTAGAACAAATCTTGACTACTTGAGCGTTATTTATTGAGATATATTGGAACAAATTTTGACTACTTGAGTGATATTTATTGAGATATATTAGAACAAATCTTGACTACTTGAGTGATATTTATTGAGATATATTAGAACAAATCTTGACTATTGGAGCGATATTATTGAGATATATTAGAACAAATCTTGACTACTTGAGTGATATTTATTGAGATATATTGGAACAAATCGTGACTATTGGAGCGATATTATTGAGATATATTGGAACAAATCTTAACTAATTGAGTGATATTTATTGAGATATATTGGAACAAATCTTGACTACTTGAGCGATATTTATTGAGATATATTGGAACAAATCTTGACTACTTGAGCGATATTTATTGAGATATATTGTAACACATCTTGGCTACTTGAGCGATATTTATTGAGATATATTGGAACAAATCTTGACTACTTGAGCGATATTTATTGAGATATATTGGAACAAATCTTGACTATTGGAGCGATATTATTGAGATATATTGGAACAAATCTTAACTACTTGAGTGATATTTATTGAGATATATTGGAATAAATCTTGACTATTGGAGCGATATTATTGAGATATATTGGAACAAATCTTGACTACTTGAGCGATATTTATTGAGATATATTGGACCAAATCTTGACTATTGGAGCAATATTTATTGAGATATATTGGAACACATCTTGACTATTGGAGCGATATTTATTGAAATATATTAACTGATTCCGGCCGGAATATTTTTAGCGTTTAAACGTAATTAAATTTTGTTCGATTTTTGTGTGTGCACATGCATCACGGAAACAAGAAATAGTACTTCTAAATATATTTACATTTTAATGTAATATATATATTTCAAAACAGAAATGGACAGAGAATGTGATTATCACAAGATTATTTAGAAAAAAAAATTATGTTAATATATAAAAATTATTTTAGACAGAAAAGAAAATATGTAAATGACAAATAAATATTATTTTAGATATATTTGACCTTACCGCATTTTTGAATCAATAAATTCCACTCAAACTGTATGATTTCTGTAGATAAAATTACGAACACAATAATGTATAATATATATGCATAGTGCGTCAAAAATTTATTATTTAGAAAGAATTTTGACATCTATCAAAAACAGTAGACTTAACTTTACACGAAACTCAAATTAAAATATGGCTAATTTTTCTAACAAAATGGCTTAAATTTGCAAACACGATGCTAGAAGCATTTGCCAGATTGGATTTTATAATAAATGAGACCAAAGCAAATAAAATAGTTATTATTTCACGAAAATAAGTAAATTATAAAATATATATAAAACATATAAGGAAAAATGACGTCACAGACCCCCATTATCAAAACTTATCAATAACTTAGCAAAATTGATATCAATACACATAAAAATATTGCAAGAAGTAATGTGGACATATTACACTTTATTGGAAACATTCTTATGTTGATATAAATACCGAAAACAACAACATGAATGTCATTGGAGTATGACTTATAGAAGTCTTTCCGGCCAGAAGACATAAGGTTTACTGACTTGTATAAGTCTCCCCAGCTGGAATCAGTTAAGAGCAAATCTTAACTACTTGAACAATATTACCTGAGATATATTGGAACACATTTTGACTACTGAAGTGATATTTATTCATATATATTGAAACAAATCTCTAATAAAGTAACAACATTTTTGTGCTTGACTTCAGGGTGGCCACTGAAAAAAAATTGTCCCAAAATTAAAACATGTGTCAGGAAAGGTTGAGAACCACTAGTTTAGACCACATGATAGAAAGCAAAGTGGAATGTTTAAGTATGCTGGTTGATGTATGTTTTTCCAGTCTTGCAAACGGTCATTAGACAAAATAAATGTGCTACTAGTTGAGCAATATCTCTCATGATTAAACCTTTTATGCTATTAAGTCACAGCCACAGAACATTTGTGTGTTTGCATAGTTCTCAATCGTTTTCAAGATGTCAATTTCAAATTTCAGTATGAAAATGAAAAAAATTTTTGTTTTGAATACATTATTTCTCTTCTATTTTTTTTCAGAGAAAAAATTGCCCAAAAAGATATTAATAAGATACACACAATTAATGAGGGGCACCATAGAGAAGAGAATAATCATAAAGAGGAAGACAGTGCAAAATATAAAGGAAAGGAAAGCAAAGAACATACAGAAAAAGAGTTTAGCAATCATAACAAAATGAATGATGAATATGTCATACCAACTAATGGTCATGCCAATGGCATGAATGTTAGTGAACCCAACCAGAAAGATGTTACATATGTTCATAAAATTGATGAGAATGTTGCCGGTAAACATGTGAAGGAACATGAAGACAAACACGTCACAGTACACACAACTGAAGAAAAGGTAAGAAGAGTTTTATGTGATTGATAGTGTATACAAATTTAAACACTTTGTGTAAACATGTGGTGGCATGTTAGATTTTATATAATATATTTGTTAGTTAGTATGTCAGACTTTATATAAAATATTCTGCAAAAGATGGATGTTTCTGACCAATAGCACAAATAAAATTGGAACACAACGCATTTCCATTCCATTCTCTGGACTATATCCTGCTGGAAATCTAGTAAGACCATTGTTCTGCTATAAGAGAGATCCAGTGGGAGTTTAAGAATAAATGCTGAAGCAGAAGATATAAAATATGTGGTAGTATGTCAGAATTTGTGCACAATATATGTAATAAGTCAGACTTCACATGTAAAATGTGTTAGTAAGTCAGACCTTATGTAAGAAATAAAATATTTGTTTTTATCAAAACATTAATTCTCCAAGAAATAACATTTTAGTTTTATCCATGTATTCATCAAAAATGTTCAGCATTATTACCATCTCATAGATGCAGGCTTTCATGGTGAAATGTCTTACTCATTGCACAGACCCCTAGTGAGTATGTGACTTCTTTTCAAAACAATACATGCCACTCAGAAGTGAAGTCTTCTGGGGGTGAAGTAAACTCTGGATATGCCTCTCCATTGAACATAAGAAAACATGCTTTATTGCTCATAATTACTGGGGATTTAAAAAAACGGTCAGTTTATTACCTATCGCACCCAAAAATATTAACCAATAAAACCAAATGTTCTATGCCAAATATAAATTATTTATCAAAGAAAAATAGTACTTTTTCAAGAATCAAAATATTAATCATCAAACAAAAATATTGTTTTATCAAGAATCAAAATACTAGACATTAAAGCAAGATTTTGATTTTCTAAGAATCAGAATTTTAGTCAACAAAGCCAAAAAGCATTGCTTCAATTCTGCAGTAAGCTGTCCTGGCACTTACTTTGCAGAAACTTTATGATGCTGTAGCACCTCATGGGTGATATGATATATTGAACCTTGAATGATGTTTAGATGTGCAGAAATTTTACTCATCCTCGTTCAGTGATTTTCCTATTCAAATGTTGTAATCAGCTCTAGGATCACTAGTCTATATGTCTGACCACCTGTCATGACAATCTGTCAAAGAACTCGGGTAAAATTTAAACTTCTTACTTTGCTGATACACTTTACATGATTGATAAATATTCACCGCCACAAAGAACCTTCATTCATTGATTACTTTATATATGTTTCACCCCTTCACTGATAAAAAATGGACAATTGAGCACTGCTTCTCTTTAGTGAATGTCAAATATGGGAATCTTATCTTTAAATGGCCATTATGGTGCCACTTTGTTCATCTCCACCATGATGGCACATCAAGAGCGTTTTTACATCCTAGGTTGCAAGACAATGCAACAGTTATTCTTCTCGTTCACAGTTTGAGATATCTACACAAGTCCAGTTTTCTTAATGATTGCTGTTGTATTTTAAAGGTCCTCAGTGCTCCCATACAGCTGTCTGTGGATGTCCATCTCTGTGGGCCAGTGTTCCTCCTTTAACTGGTTTACTCTTAGTCTATTTAAGTGGCTGTTTAGTCTGTTGTGTCCTGTCCTAATGCAGAAAATAATAACCTGCTCAGCTCTGTCAAGATAATGATAGTTGTCTTTTGGGTGGTCGATTTTCCTATTTTTTATGAGTCCTCTTTTCTTGGTAGGTGATTTCTTGGTCTTTTTGATGGTATTGCTCCATCTTTTGCCAGCCTATCTGCCTCCTCATTTCCTGGTATGCCACAGTAGGATAGTATACTATCCTTCTTTTGGTGCTCACTTTTCATATGGTTTCATTCAGGTCTGGCAGTTTGTTGCTGTCAAGGGCTTGTAGAACAGACATTGCATCAGTAAGAAACACCAACTGTTGACATTGGCTTCTTGTGTTTTTAATTATTTCTGCAGCAATGTTTTTGGCCTGTACTTCTGCAGAGTAGTTGGAGCGGAAATTCCAGTTGGTGAACATGGATTCATTTTCTTTTTCTGGATATTTTATGTAACCTCCAGCACCTCCATTCTTCACTGCTCTGGTTGCTAATCCATCCCTATATAACTGTATCCACACCTCCCTGGGGTATATATCTTCAAACATGTGGCATACTATTTTTTATTTTGTAGAGCATTCAGTTCTGTTATAGTGTAGTTATTGTAGTTATACTGTCTATGGTGGTTATGATAGTGCAGTGAGATTTTGATATTTCTCACACAGAAATGGAAAAAAGTGTAGAGTGTAGGTGTTTTTTCTTTTGTTATATTTTGTAGTTCATCCTTATATTCTCTGTTCAGTTTTTGGGATCTGTGAATAAAACTGCTTCTGTTCAGGCTTCCACTGTCTAGGTAACCAAACCTGGCCTTCATTGAGTGTGCTGGCATGCTCTTGTACTTTTCAGCAAGGATCATGGTATTAGTGTCCTGCCTGTATGGTAATGAGGTAATGCCTGTGATGTTTTCCATTTCATTTATGGGAGAGGTCTTCATGTCATCTGTGATTTGGCTGCTGAAGTCCATGCTATTGATCCATATACTAGTACTGGTCTAATTGCACCAATATATAACTACCTTCTTTAAGGTTTCCTCATTGGACCCCCCCAGCTTGTTCCTTCCAATTTCCTCAGTTTCTTGCTTACCGTTGCCTCTGCCTCTATTTTGTCAATGTGAGGACTCTATGGCAGTCTCTTATCTAGTATTGTGCCCTAGTATACCAGCTCCTCTACTTTTTGAATAAGTATATTTCCATCTTTTATCTCTCCTGCTTTGTCTTTTTCTTTGAGAGCGTGAAGAGTGTTATTGAAGACTTTTCAGCATTGATCTTTATCATCCATTTCTTCGCCCATGCTGCTATCTGCTGCCTTTTGTATTTTCTTGTTGGCAATCTTTAGATGTTCTTCTACACACCACACCACCAAGTTGTCAGCATACATTGCAGCTTTTATACCTTGTGTCAATTCACAAATTAAATTTATGAACACAAGGAACAGAGTTGAAGACAGTACTGACCTTGAGGAAATCCATATTTTAAAACTTTTTTGCTATTGTGACCTTCAATTGTGACTTTTGCTTTCCGATTGTGTAGGAAGGATCATATCCACTTACTCATGTTACTTCTTCTTCTGCATTCTCTCTCTGGTAATCACCACAAATAAATCATGTGATTTCCACCGTGGAGCGTGAAGTATGTTTTATGCTAGTTCCACAGTTAACTTTGGGAGTGGCTGCTAATGTCTGTTTAGTATGTGGAGTTCAAATGTGTTGTTTTTTATAAGAATTATCTGGTATTCTGCACCTTTCTTGTGTATTTTGGTTTTTGTGGCATCAATGTTATTCTAGACCAGTTTAGAATAACACCTTTCTTCTCCCCCCCCCACCCAAAATCTTTCCTGTCAACTCTAAAACATTGGTGCCTTCATATTTTGAAGGTTATTTTTTTCATTGAGGTGGGTTTCCTGTATGCATCAAACACTAATCTATTTCTGGTGCAAGATGTTTTCAAGTTGGTTTTTTTTTTTTTAGGTTTTTTTTTTTTTAACTCCCTCTACATTCCAGTGCAAGATTTTTAGAAGGGTTGCGGTCCTGTTTGATTGGCTAGTTGCTTTCCTCTTCTGCTTTCTGGTTCCACAAGGTAGACTAGGGGGATCTCCACTAGCTGGGGTAGATCATGTTGAGGTTCAGAATCCATCACTGATCCTGTCTGTGGGGAACTTCACAGGGCAAGCACCATGACAATTTTTTTAATTTATTTGTGCAGACAAATCAACTAGTTGGGTTGCATGATACCATGGTTGCTGTTGCATCTCTCAGCCTGGCATCTCTGACTTCAGCACTTGTACTTGCATGGGTAGGACTGTGGTTCTGCTCGATATTGGGTTGGTCAGACCAATTTTAGTTTCCATCCTCTGCTGGATGAGCTAAGTTCCATCTCCACTTCAATGAGTTCGCCTTGATGGGAAATATTCTAATATTTATCACACTTTTAAGGCTTTCATTTAAAGCAGCTTCTTTCTTGGAGAAGCATAATGGATACTTGCTTCTAATTCAAAAGAAATTGTGGCTGGTGTATACACTCTAAAACTGGTGTATGCAATCTAAAATCATATTCATATATTTGTATTGTAGGCCAATGCGCTTAGAACAAAAATGTTACTAACAATATTTTTTATGAAAATCTTGCATTTTAAAATCTATCCTCAATTTTCCACATTTTTCTGTGTACTCATTTAGGAGGATAACGAGTCTGATGAAGATACATTCACACAAGAAGGTATGGTTGACAACTTCCGGCCAGTTCAGCCACTAAACGACAGAGTGGTTTACAGAAATTTCAAACTTAGAGCCCCAGCTAACATCGTGGCTCATGACTATGTACACCACAGTCAATCAAGTTCTCACAAATCAGACAATGGATCTATTTATCACAAATTAACCCTACCAGCAACTGTTATTATGTTAATACTCACTCTAGCCCTTATGTAGCTCATATAGTTTAGTATGGGAATATATGGAAAATATATAATTGTGAAATTTAGAACAACTGCAGAAAGAATGAATACTAAGTTTGAAAATGTGTTAATAGGACTAATTTTGTTATTGATAAAATTTTATGAAAATGAAAGAAAGTTTGCAGTAAAACTCTGTTTAATGTGTTAGGCCTTATATGAAAAATATTTTTTAAATGGTTGAAATTCTGTTTTACAAGTAAAATAAATATAGGGAATTTACATTTCAATACAGGGAGTTGACATTTCAATACAGGGAATTGACATTTCAATACAGGGAATTGACATTTCAACAGGGAGTTGACATTTGAATAGCTTGTTAATGTAATTGCTCTTCTATATTTAACGTGCTGAATTGAATAAAAGATGCAGAGTAATTGAAAAGAGTAAACAAACAGGATATGAAGGTATTACACACATAAATACATACAATTATTTTAATTTAATCAAATATGTTCTCTATGTGCAGCATCAAGATATTGCTTAATTTCTTTAAGAAATGTTTTACCTAAGAATTATTTCTGCACATTTACATTTCAACTTTTTTGTGAATGCTAAAATGGATCAATCTTGACCCACAATATGATTTTAACTTCTTCTTCTTCTTCTTTCGTTCACTTGAAACATGTCTATATCTGTAATTCTGTCTCCTTAATAAAACTCACTGTCTTTTGTAGTTCATACAGTGTCCCATAGAGTTTTGATTCCAGTGTTGTTTCCTCTGGCCAATATGTCTGCCTCAGCGTTTCATGCTCAGAACACTCTTGAAGTATATGTTTGGCACTCTGTGCTGCCTGTCCACATGTACACATGGCCGTGTTGCCAATCTTGAACTTTGTATACATGTGACTGCGGAGTCGGTTGTGTCCTGTTCTGAGACGTAGAATTATAACTTGTTCTGATCTGTTCATATTGTGATAGTCATCTTGTGTTGGTGTTTGTGGCTTTCTTATTGACTTTATCATCTGTTTTTTCTGATGGTAGGTGATTGGTATATCTGGTTGGTCTTCGGCAGCACCTTCCTTAGCCAGTTGGTCTGCTTTTTCATTTCCTGGTATTCCACAGTGAGAGGGTATCCACTGCATGGTTACCCTATACTTGTAAGACAATTCGCTAAGTAGTTTTTTTAAGTCTGTTAGTTTTCCAGACTGGAGAGCTTGAAGCACTGACCTTGCATCTGTCAGGAATACCACAGGCTGTAGGTCAGAGTTGGAGTTCAGCAGTTTTTTAGCTGCCACACTAATTGCCTGGATTTCTGCATCATAATTATTGCAGAATTTTCCTGTCGGTGTTCTGATTGTATCTCTAGGCTTGTGTGGATATTCTATATATACACCTGCACCTCCATTCCTCACTGCATTCTGTGCTGACCCATCTGTGTACACTCTGACCCATATATCTTGTGGATATTCCTCATCCAGGAAACTGAGGGTGATTGTCATTCGCTGCACACTGTTTTGTTCGTCCTCGCTTAGTATTCCTTTCACATGGGTCTGAATGTATATTGGCATTCCATGGATTTCACTCCACGGGGTTTGCTCTGGTACAGACCTTAAGGGGCTGCCAACTTCAGGTAGGTCTGTAAGTTGTCTACGGAGTCGTTTAGCTTGATGGATAAAGCTGCTCCTTTTCAGTCGTCCCATTGCTAGATTTTGGAATCTTTCCTTCATTGGATGACTTGGCATACACTGAAACTTTTCTGCTTGAATTAGTACTTTTGTGTCTCTGCGTTCGCCAAGTGTTTGCATTCTTCCCATTTTCTGCATCTCTGCTATGGGTGTTGATTTCATTGCTCCCAACATTATTCTAAGTGCCTGGTTTTGCACTTTATCTAGATCTTGTAATGTGGTGTTTGATGCAGGACACCACGCAGCTGAACCGTATTCCAGGTGTGGTCTTATGCCTTGCTGGTAAACTTTACTGAGTATATTTCCACTGGCTCCCCATGTGGTTCCACTTAGTTTTCTCAGGATAGCTAGCTTCCTCCTGGCTTTTGTTGTTGCTTTGTTTATGTGCTGCTTCCATGATTTTAACTATTGCCCTTGACTTTTATAAAGGTGTTATAATTATTCCTTTCTTCCATTATGAGTTTTGAATAAACTGTTTCTTTTAGGTGTTGTAATATTTTATTTATTTAACTCCATTCAATTTCAGGTTCTATATTGTTGAATTCTCCACATTTTCAAACTACCATGATACATATCAGATTGTTGGAATTAATTATGGCAAATTTTAATTAAAAAAATTATCAAACAATAGTCACACTCCTAACTTGATAACAATTGTGATACTACTTTATTTTGAATGTCTATTCATATAAAGTATATGTTAGATAAATGAGTTATAATTGATCAAAGAAAATTGGCAATAGTTTTAGAATATTAACTCAATAAAAACAAAATTTAAATCTTTATATGGTTACATTAAATTGGATCTAATTTTCTATGTAAAGTTATGCTTACCAATTCATCTGTAGTTTCCTTACTTTCTTACAGAGCTTAATGCATAATATATCATTTTATTTTGTAAATAAATTATAAAGATGGAACATGCAAAACAGATGTTAAACCGTAAGTATGAATTGATAAAAGTACTTTCAATGACGTGAGGAAACTATGTATTTACATCCAAAGAAATCTCAAACTAACAATAAGAAATATAAAATGTAACATCTACTATGTAATAGGTAACAACTGCAGAAAAATTGTAATGCAACAGGCAATAATTTAAAACAAATGCAATTTTGCATAGCAAGAAGCTAGAATTAATTTCAGATGTTAATTTCTAGAAGAATATGGAGAACTTCATGGAAGGAGAAGTAAGGAAGAGATCGCAAATGGCTATTCATCAGAAGTCCACTATGATGATTTCTTAATATATAAATACCATACAAATATTTTATTTGAAATAAATGTTATATTTTAATTTATGTTTTTTAAATGGCAACATTCTATTCTGGATGTAACCATCAACTCAAATTTTTTACTGCAGTTATGTTTCAAAGCAGTTTTTATGCTCAGTAGTATGCCAATGCCTTTTCAATGGTCCATGTGCACAACTGCCTGCTGGGTAGATTAAATATGTTACTTTGACAGTGAAAGACGTGCACTGTACCTCTCTGCTGCAAACATGCTAACAAATGGTTAAATTGACGAAAGTGTATCATTGATTTGTTTTATATTTCATGTTCGATTTTAATTGCTCTGTGTTGTGGATTATAGGTAATGTTATTGTTATCAATATCACATAGTTGCATGAAAATAATCACACCCAAAAAACACTTGTAATGAAGCACAAACTATATTACTTGTGACTATATATCCCTAACACATGTGACAACATTTTTTGTTATACATCTTGACCGCACAGTACCATTCAGGACAATTATGTTCTTCCATGGTAAATGAGTACGTTTTACATAAAAAATTGTGCATGTGGAAGGACTGGAGGTCTCACCAGGGGCTCATCCGGTCAACCACCATGCTTCAGTAAACTGACCTAGACGATAACATTCCTTTATAGTGAGAATTTCGCTTGTAGAAGCCCACATCACATCATCAGTATCAGCGGTGGTAAAAAAATCCAACACACCAAGACATTTTCTGTTCTTCAATCTGATCTAAGAGTAACAGATCCACTGGCTCCAGAGCTCAGAAAATGTTACTTGAAACTCTAAATGACAAAAAATGAAACTTCTTTTGTCCCCATACTACATGGAAAATGATCTATATAACTATGTGTGCAGGGATGTGCTGTAGATTTTTTCAGTATGATGCAAGTCTTTGAAATGCTGCCCCTTAAATGTTATTTAAAATTATTTAATGGTTCAAATTGTATTTTAATGCTTATGCCGCCTACTTATGGTGCCGCCTGATGCGGCCACCTCTTTGTATCATAGCACGGTCCTGTGTGTGTACCGACTCTGCATCTTCTTCTTCACACCTGCAAACATTGGAGTCCTGTTGGGTATGAAAAAAAGCTCTGTAGAAACTTCTATATTGCACAAAAGGATGTAAGAGCTCTTGCCCATAGTTCATGATATTCACAAAAAATGAATGAACATAAAAGGTTATAATTATTCTTACGAAAGAATAGTAGGATTACGACACACCATGAAGCAGAATTTATTTTGTATCAAAACATTGTACAGGTTCCACACAAACAAGTGATCATTATAACAGGATGTATAATTGTAAACAGTACAGTGGGGAACATGTAAGTGAACTGATCATAATGAAGGTGCCTATGCTGTCATGCATTCCACATTTTTTTAATGATTTCTTCATCTTCAGGATTCATTCTCAAACTCCCACTGGATTTCTTGTAGCAGGACAATGGTCCTCCTACATTTCCAGAAGGATGTAGTCCAAAGAATGGAAATGTGTTGTGTCACCATTTTATTTGTGACAGTGGCCTGACACATCCACCTTCAGCAGACTGATTTTAACTAGTTTATTCTTGTTGGTGTTTTCTTTCATTGCTTTCATCTTCATGGTTCATTCTCTTTAATTATCTGCTACCTCTTTCATTTTGTGCAGTTTTCCAGTTATTTGATCTTGTATGTAAATCCAGGACAAAAAAAAGAAACAACTTCTAAGAAAAGTGACATATGCATAGGCTTGAAGGGACTAGAGTTTGAACTTTTCTTGAGATAAACACCAGCTTTTGAATTGACTGCCCTATGATGAAAATGATCTGGTTTATGATGTAAATGCTCTACTGCTGATATCTTTAATCTCACATGGAATGAGTGATGCCAGTATCTTTTTGGACTCACTAAAAACACATGCCTATAATATATTATCTTAGAAAAATATCAGCCTTGAGTTAACAGTAACAGTTTTCTGCATTACTGTAATCTCATATAGCTTGTACCTATAGGATTTGTTGTTTAATATGAGTATCTATCTGAATTTTTTTATTATCAGAAAATGTGTATGTAGATTATTCTCTCTCTTATACTGACCAATAGTGTAGTTAACTCTGACATATCTAGAGTATTCATGTAAAGACTACTTTTGTCAACTATTGAATCATTAGTTAAGTAGTCATTTTTACAAAAAAGATATACGTCATGTTTACTTCTGATCATCTGACTTAACCATGTTTGTTTTTATGAAGATCATGGTTTATGTGCCTAATTATGAAGTCAATTTTGTTCTTAGGTTCCATATATACATGTGACATACTGAAAATTAACAATTTATTTATATATGCACTTTTGTTAATGATTATCTGTAACTGCACACAATAAAGAAGTAGTAACAGAAACTATTACAAATTACTATTTGTTACTTGACTCAATATTAGTATAAAGGAAAAGAATGAAATGGGAGGCACCACCATAGTGTTCTTCAACATGTTTTCCATCAAAACATCCATATATTTCAATAATCCATTATTGTAATAAAATGAATTTTTGCATGCTATCTTAAATTGTATATGTTCTCTTAATTTTATAATTTTAAATCTGCAATTATTGCTAATTATATCAGCAGCATCCATATGACTTTGAGATATGCTACTGCTAAAAACAAACCCTGTACATGACATGGCAACATTAAGCGTATGCAGCCTTTATCACACTGCTACAAAATCCCTGTAACCACCTAATAGGAAATATGCAGTATCTGACAGGTTTTGTTAACTGCCACAATTAGATATTCAGATGATGTTTGGATTAAAAACTTTCATCAAGATGAAAAACACTGGACAAACATAGCTTCATTAGAAAAGAATGATATGAACCTACATGGTACACACACATATTACAGGATAATTGTGTGACGTTAGGTGTAAATCGCTCTAAAACTATAAAAACTATTATCGGAAAACGTGTTACCTCAAGTTGTGAGGCAAGTAGGTGCCATCTTATCTGACCTGGATCAAATCTCGTTTGCTGCATGATTTTACTTTATTAACAAATCCTCGATGCTTCTAGTTATATTATTCATTTACTCATATCACATCTGAAGCAACCTTGTTCATGTTTATGTGTTATTTATGTTTACAAGTAGGCCTAATTTTGTCAGTGTGGTACTGAGGCATTCTGGAATTTACTAATGTTGAACATTTGTGGTTCTCAAGGAATTTACATACCTGTGTGTGTATGTTGTTTTCTGTGTGTCGACATGTCTGTCCATATTCATAGTAACTTGAGAATATACAGGTTGGATATCTTGACTAAATCACATCTTCTTTAGAGATGTGATATGGTGTAGATGGAAAACGAATTAACTAAAGTTGCGAGGCTAGTGGTTGCCATCTGAGCAGACCTGGTTCAAATCTCGTTTACTGCATGATTTTTCTTTCATTCTATACTAAAGGTATTGCATTATAAAAAAATATAACACTAGCATAAAAGTTATATGAAGGCCTTATGACTAGTAAATTATTTGGACCAGTCGATGTTATCTTGTTTCCTTACCTTATGTTTGTTTGTCCACATATAATTGACTCCCATGTGACCAATGTGTGTGAGCTTATTGAAAGATGTGTTAATCAAGGAAGTCCATAGTTAAGTGGAAGGAATACTCAAACCACTCACCTCCGCCCTCGCAAATCTACCCTTAGAAAATCAATACATTATATTTACTAGAAACCAAGCCAAAAGGTGGATGTTTGGCTTCACCACATAATGGTTGTTCAAAAAAGCCTCACGAAATCATTGGAATTAACCATTAAAACAAGGAAATGATGTTTTATGTTTTTTTTAATGTATACCCACCGCCATACAGTAAATATTTCTACTGCTCTGTAGCAAATAGTTAGTTTTCACATGTTTTCCTGAGGCATGACTGAGGTAAAGTGATACTGATCAAGACTAAACAATATCAACATTTTATTGATTGACGAAGTATGTGCAGATCTATATCAAAGTTTGACCTAAACTGCACTAGAGTGTACCTCTTCAGAAAGTTCCAAGCAAGAGAATTATCTCCCCATGTATAACAGCTGGACAGCAAACCTAAAATAAAGTGTACTAATAAACCACATCGAGAGTGATTGACTTTCACATGTGGTTTTATAGTTGCATAAACGACGTGGATCTGTGCATGTGGGGGGGGGGGGAACTAGAAGGAATGTTGGTAGCTGTCCAGTAAAATGTTTCATTTCTTAGTTTTCTCTGTTCATTTCGGTTGCACCCATTGTTTATAAGGAATTTTCTCTTCCCCCCCCCCCCAACTATGTGCTTTAGTACTGTATTTATACTGTGTTATGATTAATTTGGGGTTTTCTTCCTCTATCTGGGAACTTGAGTTAAATTGCACAAACTTACATAATATAAAATGCAGTAAATTACCATTAGAATACATTGAGTTATCAAGAACGACAACTGCTTATAACAAATTAATAAACTCTTTAGATACATTTTTACTATTCTCTTTACATCCGACACAAGTTAAAGAACGGCCTGGAAGCACAGTTGCTTTCGTGGGGATTTGAATTCGGTACCTGGGCCGTACAGTTTACCCAGTATTTCGGCACCACATATCCTAACTACTGGGTAACATAAGATAACGCAACATAATTATATTAGGAAAAAGTTAATGCAAATGGAGAGAAAAGCCACCAGTGTCTGGGATAGCCAACACATGTGATAATGCCATGTGAATTAATGGATTAGAACAATGCTTCTCAAACTTCTGGTTGCAGTGGACCTGCAATTTGTTTTCCATTTTACTAGGCATCAGTGTTGGTACTGAGCCAATAGTCTTAAATCATGCATGAGATTTTAGGAAAATAAATTTGTATTAATAATTCGTATTGAAAAGAGATATAGTGATTAAATGCAGCTTATATCAATTAAATTCAGCTAATTTCTAACGTGGTGAGCCTGTTTCTGCTTTACAAGATTCCTGTGCCGATCTAATCTTTGTTTTATTAGTTTTAAACAATAGCTAACAATTTATAATATGTGTAATGCGAACTTCTGGAAAAGACACTGATGACTTGTGGACGTGTGGACCGGTCGCATGATGACCTGCGGTCCAGCACTGGTTCTCAGATAACCACTCTAAGCAGCGCTTGGTTAAAATACACTTATAACAAGCTCTGCTCTGTAGCACTCCAGGCGGTGCCCCATCATGAAAGACAGGCAAACCATAGTTCACTCAGAAGCCAGTCATGATCTCTTCAGTTTGCATAGTGAGAGATATTTTTTTCTAAACGCAGAGGAAGACCAAGTGCAATTGTACAAATTAGGAAGCTCGTGGTTCTCTAGTCGAATCTCACACAGTCATTCTTCTTCTTCTGTGTTTGTTCTCAAACTCCTGCATATTATCCGGATGTAGACTAAAGAACAAAATGTGCTATGTCATGGTTTACATCTTATCTGTGATATCTGTGCCTTTCGCCCTGACACATCTGACCTCATCAGGGATTCTGGGTTATTTTGACACTATATATGGGACAGTGGACTCACCACACAATCTCCTTAGTCGCCTCTTACGACATGCATGGAAAGATTACCACTTTTGCTATACTTTGCTTCTCTTTCAAGTCCCGGCAACACACGGGCGTCCCGCAGTCATGGCAGCTACTATGATATACTCACTAGCAAGGTCTAACTAGACGATATCATAGTAAGGGTCAGGTTTGTCAATAAATGTCGTATTCCCTTCAGGATTTCTATTGTCAGAATTAATTCTCACTAGTAAATATGTCAAACAATTCATTCTTGGGCATTTCTTCCGCGATGATCTCAAGCAGCATGACTCATCTTGGCTTGTCCTCGGTTTTTCATTGGTTGAGGACTCGTATGTGCAGAGTGACAAATGATAAGTTGCACCAATACAGATGAATGACGATGTGTGAGATTAAGATGTAAGACTATTCAAGAGGATGACTTCGGAACTACTACTGTGGTATAATTTCCGGCAATGATTGTGACAACAACCGTCTTTTACTGTAGTCCGTTCAGAATCGTTTGCCGAGATGTTATGATTTATAATTCAAAAAGTTCTTGATGATTTCACATGAATTTTGGCATACGTTGTTAAAATGTCCATGTCGCGAAAACATATGTGTTTACTTGATGTCTAGCTGTAACGGTTATTTGAAAGCGGCGAATTCTTTTGATGTTTGCCATGTAAATATTATTTCGACCATAAACAAAATATTTTACAGTAATCTAGTGCAATGATGACCCATAGGCGTGTCCACAAAATTTTACATGGTGGCAGGTGTAAAAAAAATTTAAAATATATCTTTTGTTCGTAGAGTCAATTTGATATTGTTCCATGCTCTTGGTGTGAGTTTCACAAATGTTGTCGCTGCCTTTGAAATAAGTACATATACTTCTTCATGTAAGGAAATTTTGTCTGTAATAGTTGATCCAAGATATCTGAACTTCTGTATTGAATCAAGCGGGCTAATTTTTATAAGTAATGGTTGATGGTTTGCTTATAACATTTTTTTGAATTGCTTGGGTGGTATTGAGCAATGAAATGTTTTACAAATCAACTTGTAAATTTTGCAAATCAAACTTTTTTTAGTGTAGACTTAATCAGAGTAATGATCATTCATAATCAGACGAGTCAAATAGGTCGATTACTGTTTTCGGCTGAACAAACAACAAACCTTCCTTTTTCCAATATTCCTCTTCTTGGCGTAACACATGATCCTCACATTTCACCCAGTAGTCTTTATGTATATTTGATAGAGCCTGATTTGTAAGTGTCTCAATATCACATAATTTGAAAGTTGTATTTGTAGATGCTACGTGTCCTTTAACTTTTGCCCAAATAATTCTATAGGATTTAAGTGTGCATGATATGGAGGTAGTCTCAAACATCTATGACCATGTTCTTCAATTAACTTGTCTATTTTAAATATCTTTGTTCGTTGTGTCTGTTTTACAAGGTTAAGCAATTCGGGTTTCAAGTACCTGTCGGTAACTGGTATGTGTTCTTTTATGAGCCACGTTTTGATTGCATCTTTTGTACTTGATGATGTTGGGATTCTATCTTCTCCGTTCACTACGTTATGGTATGAAGCATTGTCCATTATCAGACAAGAAGGTCTATCTAATATTGGAAGAATACTTTTTTCGATCCAGTCTTCGAATATGTGCCCATTCATTTCGGAGTGGTAGTCTCTATTGTCAATGGATTTTGAACTGAAAATTAGATGAGCATTCTGCAACAACCCATTATGTCTGCTACCTGCATGTGCAACTATCAAACGTTGCCCTTTACTACTTGGTACTGATCTTTTAATACTTCCATCTGCTAACTGCCATTCCTTTTCATTTGTATGATGAGCGTTGATCCAAGTTTCATCTAAATACACAATATCATAACCATTCTCGCGCATTCCCTTCACTTCACGTAAATACTTGCTTCTAAGAGCTACCAGATGTGGCTTTTCACAAATAATGTTTTTTCCACCAGCATACTTTCTAAAGGTGAAGCCTGCATTTCTTACAGTTTTCCATAATAAAGTTTTTGATATTTCAATGTCGTTATTAGTTTTCAGCCAAATCTTCAACTTTCTAAGTGTCACTTCTTCGTTTTTATCAAACATTCTACATATTTCTCTTTTTACTAGGTCCTTATCGAAACTGTCTATCTTTTCTTTCCTTCCTTGCTTTCGTGAATTTGTTGGCAATAAATATCCGCTTGCTTCCACTATTCGATCAAATGAACGTTTACACAAACCTAAAATATGCATTGTTCTCTTCTCAGGATTTTATAAAGAACAATAAAGATGTCCCTTTTTACGCTCTCTGCAGAAGTATTGATAAATCTTTATAGCAATGTTATGCTCAGTAAAATATTTCGCTTTCAGATTCATTCTCACATAGACTTGCAGAAGGTAATATGCTTAGTGCCGCCTACTTTCTGTAAATATTGAGACGTGCCTCTGACTTGTGACTTGAAATCGAGTAAATAGCCGTTTTTGATTTCACATAATTCTAAGTTCAGGAAAAATAATATTTGGTGCTAAACGGGAATTTCCATATGTAACATTGCTTTATACAAATGTACAGTGGAAACAACTACTTTTAGAACGGTGCACATTCTACCGTGAGGGTCATGCCTTTATATTTAATAATCAGCTGTGAGATGTAAGCATCTACATAATCCAGCGGTTGTTTATAATTTAGATTAACTTTTTTTTAATATAGGTTAAATAAGGTATCTTTGATACTGGATCACATTTCTTTGATAAAAAAATAATTCTATAGCGACATTATTATTCTAAACCTAACTTCAAATGATCAATCCAAATGAACAATACGTTTTTGATAAAAATAATTTAACATCTCGGCAAACGAATCTGAACGGACTACTTCTTGTATTTATAGATGTCCGTGCCATGATTCACACTAGAGAATTTTCTCAATGCACGGAGTCCGTTAGAGAATCGATTATGTCATCGTGGTCCATTGATATACCTTTTAAAACAGTAGCTTGTCAGCAGACCATGCAAAAGATAGAGTACATTAATAAGCACTCTTAAACCCTACGCCATCAATAAGCGGGCCTGTCTCATGGATGATTGTAGTTGTTCTATAATTTATCTGCTTGTTTCATGTCATATGTATGTAGTAGTTTTTGTATATTTCTGGTCCGGTGTCATTTTACCTCTCTATCTACAGCAAACATGCCCATTTGATAATTCTTCCTGTCCGTTTTCTGTTGTATGTTATAATTTTGTTTTAATTTTTGTCTTGATAAATGCTTTCTTGTTAAAATGTTGTTACGGAGCCAGCCCTTCTTTATTCATCTTAACACTTCTTGATTTCTCTTTTTAGTTGTCCGTGGTATACGTAAAATTCTTCTGTAGCATCCAAAAGCAACGATTCTTTTTTTGCAGTGTTTTATTTAATGTCTATGCATCACACCTGCATATTGCCACTGGAAATACGCATGTTCTGGTCATACATAGTTTGGCTATGCTGCTGGTACATCGACAAAGATTTTTCATTTGAGCAAGTTTCAATGTTTCCGATAAAATAAATGACGTAGAAAATGAATGTTTTCTTTGTGTTCTATTCGATAAACGGATTTTCTCCTGAAAGCAATGGAAAACTACAAGGGAAATGTGCCCAGTAATTCTATTTTGGATATTATGAACACGGGAATTAACACCAACTTACAAACAGCCATCCCAGAACGAAAATTAAGGCGAACGAGAGTTGTCACGTCGCTACCGCCATTGTTGTTGTCAAATGTAACATTCGTTTTCAGTGGTAAAGATAAGAACAGTGTCAAACAAAGTGTTGTGTGTTGACACTTGGAACATTAGGAACTTTATACCATTAGCATGTAATATAATTTTTCCAGAACGTGGTCTTCCTTATGGATTCTGTGAACACTCCCGATTCTGGGCGAGTTGACTTCCGCAGTAAGAGATATATTTAAGCAATCTGGTATAACACTGCACCAACCTCGTCTTGGACGCTCTCTTCCCTTGTTGTCATTAACTCTGACTTCAGCTATTAATCTTTTCATGCTGTTATGTTTCTTTATATTGACAAATAAAAAACCCACACCTTTCATGTTAGGATGTTGTTATGGAGCCAGCTCTCTTCGAGGTTTATTGATCTTAACACATTTTGATGTGTCTTTTCATCTATCCACATGTATACGTAAAATTCTTCTGTAAAATATAATCTAATTTCGATAGCAGCTATTCTCTTTGCCATTGTTTTATTTAATGACCATGCCTCGAAAACCATATATTGCCTCAGGAAATACTAATGTTCTGATCATACAATGGTTTGGTTTTGCTGCTGGTACCTTGCCAAATAGCTTTCATTTGCGCAAGCTTCAGTGTCCGCCATTGCAATTCCACTCATGATTTCGACAGCAGTCTCCAGAGCTATTTATGATTGTGCCCAAATACTGGACATTTCTTACGTTTTCTAGTTCGAAATTGTCAATTATTATCTTTGATTGTACTTTCACTTTATTTGTTGTCATAATTCCTTTATATCCAGATAGAATGTATGCGATTATATATATATAATATATATATATATATATATATATATATATATATATATACTTAATGAGCATCATTTCATTGTTAGAAGTCTGAAAGGTTCTTCATGTCAAGGTTGAAGATTAATTCGATAAAATAAATGTGTACACTTCTTGATTTCTCTTTTTAGTGGTCCGTGGTATATATATATATATATATAAACGCAACATTATTGCAGTTTCTAATGGATGACCACCAAATTTCAAACGTGTACACATTTATTTTATCGAATTAATTATATATATATATTATATATATATAACTATATATATATATATAATATATATATATATATATATATATATATTATTATATTTATTTAAAATATATATATATATATATATATATATATATATATATTATATATATATATATATATATATATATATATATATATATATATATATATATAATATATATATATATATATTAATTCGATAAATAAATGTGTACACGTTTGAAATTTGGTGGTCATCCATTAGAACTGCAATAATGTTGCGTTTATATATATATATATATACCACGGACAACTAAAAAGAGAAATCAAGAAGTGAACACATTTATTTTATCGAATTAATCCTTCAACCTTGACATGAAGAACACTTTCAGACTTTAACAATGAAATTGATGCTCATTAAGTTTGGACTTAAGACAACTGTGCAGGAGACAACTATCGGAGATTGGTTGGAGCCAAACCTCACTGGCTGAGTTGTTTGTCCAGTTCATCTATTAGTGTTCTATGTTGTACATGTCTGATGACATCGTTGGCCACATAATTGTCTGGACGTAGTTATCAACGAAGAACCTTGGTGGTGAGTTGTGGCACAAGAGGCCACAAGCGTTGTCTTGCTGGAAAAAAAATCGACCCTTGTGCAGCCAAAATTAGTAGAACGCGAGGACGAACGATTTCAGTGATGTATCGGCATTCGGGCGCCCTTCAATTTGCACCAGGTCACTTTTTTCCAAGAAGTTGATCGCCACCCACATCGGTATACTTTCACTACCATGTACATGAGCCTCATCAACACTGTTCTGGGCGAGCGATCACGGACTCTGATGTAAACTCTTCTCCGTCAATCGTGTTGCTGAAGCACAAAAAATGATTAATTACTAAAACAAAACCGTCCCCAGTTATTCCCAAAAGTCCATTGACGATGTTGGTTCGCCCACTACAGTCGGTTCTGGCGATGACGGTCCGTACAAACAGGACCTCTGTAGAGTATTCTAGCCCCAAAGACCAGCGTTTTTCAACCAGTTTCTGACCATTATTATGAAATTCTACGAGCTGCTGTCATTGACTGGACTGTGGAGGACGCAGATGAAAATCGATTCCTGAGGTGACCCAGCCGTATGTAGCGGTCTTCGGCAGGAGCTGTAACTCTGGGTCTTCCACTGCGCGGTCGGTCTGCCACTGATACAGTTTGTTGAAATCGCCTCCAAAGGCGAATAATGGTGCTTCTAACCATATTAGATTGCATGGCCACTTCACTTTGTGATTTTCCAGTCTGTGTGCGCCTAATGTCGTTGCTCTGTAGTGATGAACCCTACTTGCTCATTAAATTTTCACCTGAATGTATTCGATGACTGTCAATCTTTTATAGACAATTAATAACATGGTCATAAAGTTTTGTGTTCAGTACGTTTCACGGGATTCTCATGAACCTGTCACGAGTTATTGTCAAAAATGTTGTTCTGCCCGTGACCTCTTTTATGACACCAGGTATTATGAGGTGAGTACAATTCAGGTAATCACGAGAAGTTAATGACCAGGTGGACACAGTAGATAGGTTGAATAATGTCCAATCAGCGAATATCTTTTATAAAAATCTCCTAAAACGTGATTTATTATTTGTAAAGTATAAATGCGTGTGCGCACACGAGAAAGAGATACAGAGAGAGACAGATATATAGATATATATATAAAGTGACATATTCATTCCAGAAAGTTGTCTTATCGTGGATACTTTCTTTGAACGTCTTTCTATCTAGGACAAGAAAGTCTACATTGTTTAGAGACATGCTCATGCATTCTTCGATGTCGCTGGCCCCTCGTCTTCTTGATCTCCCTCTTCTTCTCTTGCCTGATTCTACCCTCCAGAACCAACCTTTCGTTGTCATCATGTCTCTTTAAGTGTCCAAAATACTGTAGCCTCCTTATGATGGTATTTAGAAGTCACTCTTCAGATTCAGTAATTTCAAACTTTCACTGTCATTCTTTTTCTGTATATGACGCTTCGATATATATATATATATATCGAAGATGGACTGTGGTTTAAGTCCAATAAGAGGCTATCATCCCCTGATCAACATACATTATACCGTATTCGTTTTGCTTGATTTGCGTGAGGGCTAATACGTGAAACATCATTGCATTGTGCTTTAAGTTAACAGTCATATATGATGTTACCGGAACTTTCACTAGGTGCTAGGAGAAGAGACAGACAAATAAATGTCATTTTTAAAATGTGAGATAATAGATGTATGGGAGTCACCAATGAATCCCTGTGTTATCGCTTCTAACAACTGGGAGAAGCTGGCGAAATATTGCGTCACATGAAGTACAATCTTCCGTAGTGGTATTAGAAAGTTTGAGAATTCAATATTGAGCATAGAGGAAGAATGAAGGCTCAGACACAAGGTAGAAAAGCCCTGTGATAACATATTCCCATATTTATTATGTAACAGATCATATCAAATATGGATCGGCAGATTTAACCATGGAAAGATATGTTCGACTCGTACTAGATTTACATCAGCTGCTACCAACATACTAGCTTCGGACCGTATTTCATGATGAATTGGGCCTACACATATTGTCTATTCTTTCCCCAGGTGGTTTGTGATCCACTCTTGCCGTTAAGCGTAGGTGTGATTGGAGCTCGCGGGCTGTGCTATGACCGTGTCTGTTCAGGATGTCCCTGACGTTTTCTATCCATCTTTTCCGTGGTCTTCCTCTGGCTTTGTACCCTGATCTCATTTGGTTATATGCTTGTACGGTTATATGATTGCCTACACATATATGCTCTGTAAATTCTGCCTCCAACTTTTCTGAAATTTTTAGCTTATCTGCACCACAAAGCACTGAATTTAGACATAAAACAGTGTCAAACATTTTATATGATAAAGTAACCAAATTGGTATAATTGTCGCAATGTGTTTTAGGTACCCATAAAATACATCGAAACTGCATTCTTCCTTCATGCATTATTTGAAAATTTGTGACTGCTGTCCCAGGCAGTTAAATTAATGTTACCTAGAACAGAGGAATCGTCGTTATTGTATGTATTTCACATTCGTAACAGATGTATATACACGAGGAATTCATTGATTGTGTGATTGAAACAACAGACGACTAGAGAAATCGTGTTCTTTATTTTCGATTATGTAAATCTGAAGAATATGATCTGGTAATACTAGTTGAAGAAAGAAGTTCAGTGCTGTCAGTACTTTAAACAAACCATTTTAAAAACGACATCCAGCCATAGGGTTAGCAAGGATGTCGAACCATATATTACTTTGCTGTAGAACATTTCTCCTTACCCAGCTTTGTTTGGTCACCCAATCTGTTACAATCCACTCCCATCAGGACCGTTAAGAGTGACAGAAACCAACTCTTCAATGAGTATCCATCTATATGCAATGAATTCGACGAATTCAAAGCTTACTTTTATTGTTAAACCTTTCAACGGCGTTAACTCTTACAACTTCAGTAAGCATTTTACAATGAACGTATTCACCGGAATAGAAAATCGGCTATATCTGATTATACCAATCGATTTAGACATCAATCTTAATACTTCTCTAAATTTTGAGGGTGGCGTAGAACTACAAGTCATAATCGTTTGCACGGATTTTCTGACATCTAAGACAGTGAATTATACTCGAAGGTTGACAGTCGATGCTGTAGATGAATATGCCCCTGTGTTTAAAAATCCGCCTAATTATTCAATTCGTGAGGATTATCCAAGTAACAAAACATTTGCTAATCTCAGAGAGATGATCTTTGATCCTGACTTGCATGATTCTACTTCAGAAATAGATTTTTCAGAAGTGCGTATCCCCGTTCCTTTTGATGGACCGGAACAACCTTTTCTCCTGCTGTCTAATGGAGATGTATTTCTCACCAGGTCACTGGACTATGAAAAAGGAGATCGTAAGTTTTATCACATTGTCGGTGTGTACACAAGAAATCATGCAAGTACAACAGAAGTTCTCACTATAACAGTCCTGAACGTCAATGACAACCCAGCAAATTTTGTCTACAGTGAATGTTCTACAGAATGTTATCTCGCCCATTACGAGATCATCCTGCAACAATCAGCAATTGGTGTCATTGAACAGTTCAGTGCTCGACCAATACTGGCTAAAGATGCTGATGGAGATCGAATCGAGTACTACATTGTCGCAGGATCTCCATTAGATTATAGAAAATATGTAACCATTAATAATAGTACTGGGGTCATCTCTCTACTGGTCAGATCAGCGAAAACTGTTGGCCCACTTATTGATCTTGTCGTTAAGGCGAAGTCTATTTCCACCCTACCAACTTCTAAGAGAACAGAACCACAAAGTGAAACTTATACTTTTGTACTTTTATGGATAGAAGACCGTAGACATACATTTGGCAAGCATGGCATGTCATCTGCTCCAAATTATACTTCCAGATCACTGTATTTTTTTGGGATTATTTTGGTAGTTGGAGCATCTCTGAAAAAATTACACGTGAACTGAAAAACAAACTGTCCAAACGGGGTCTTGCACAAAACTCAAGAATGTAGTACAACACTTGAAATTACTCTGCCATTCCATTGTTCATAATAGCTTTTGAGGTAAACATTATAATTAACGCAAATACAGTATGAATTTTAGTTTCCCCAGTCTCAAAAACTTACTTCTTTGTTCTGTTTATTGTTTGATTCAATTCCCAAGAGTTATAAGCTATGAAACAGGTAAACCCAGGAATAGAGTAAGGAATTTACTAATAACTAAAGATATACATAATAACACACACAAATCGGTGTTTCAATCAAAAGGGCTTTATCAAGACAAAAATGGAAACAAAATTGAAAACATACAACAATTTTGTTTCAATTTTTGTCTTGATAGAGCCCTTTTGGTCAAAAAGTCGATTTGTGTGTGTTATTATGTATGTCTTTAGTTATTAGCAAAACTTCATTACCACATTCATGATTCCTAGATATTTTTGTTGGACTTCAGGTTTGCGCAGTAAGTACATATTATCGATAGTCTATTAAACTTGTGTTTCCTGTGTGAAATTTGTTTCTTCTTATTTTGGCAGGGAGATGAGATGGGGTGTTTCTCCAGATTTTTATTTCATGCCCAGAAAACTCAACTCTCAGCGGCATACAATGCTCAGATAAGAGTCCTCCATACTCAGAGGTAGTGCATGTGTATATGTAGACTGCATGTTCCATTATTTTGCTCTATGGTCTCAATATGGTGGCTTAAAGACGAAAATATTTTTTTCATGGTGTCAATCGTCTCAACGTTGACCTTTCTGGTCATTTTGACACTGTCAGCTGCCGCCGTAGTAAATGCAACACATGTGTATGTGACACACAGAGCCATTCCGTGAAATTACCCAAAGCCCCATTCACCATTGAAGAAAGCTTCACATCATGCTCGTTTATAACTGGGGGGGGGTGCGTTCGAACCGTTTCCCCCTTAGACAATCAGAACATAACTTTTAGTACTTGGAATCCCGCCGAAGACGGATGTGTCGGGCCATTGGCGCAAATAAAACTGCAACACAACGTATTTCCCTTCTCTGGACTACATCATGCTGGAAATCTAGTAGCATAATAGTCCTGCTACAAGGGAGATCCAGCGGGAGTTTGAGAATGAACGCTGAAGAAGAAGAAGTACTAGTAATTTAGCCAACAAATGGATACAAACACTCCCTTAACGATTTTTCACGATAAGGTCATCGAATTTCACCTCATAAATAAGGGATTACACGCGAAAATGGGGGAAATGACCTTTTTTTTAGGTACAACGCCCTCCTAACTGAAAAGGTACCTACTTCACATGTGTGTCTCGCAACGTTATCTATGCCATCTTTTTCAAACATTGCACCATGACTTACTTTGAGTACTCGGGTAAGAGGCTCAGATTCCGTCACTGTCTGTGCGGTATTAGCCACTAGACTAGGACTTAGGTTGCAGAACACTTGAATAACACTATCTGAATGCTCGGAAGATAGGCAGGCAACTGCCATTAAATTGTGTTCTTTGAAGGACTGGACTTTGAGCTTAAAAACCGTTACATGTATATACACTCATTGTGGGCCCTACGGTCTTTTGGACTTAAACCCATCATCCCAACGTGTAAATATTTGTGTTTTCTGTCAATTTTCCGTTCGTTTCATTTCGTCTCTATCTCCAGTTTTTAAATTACTTCTTAATCAATCATGGGACTTCTGGCACGTGTTCCCCCTTATTAGATCGGTGATGTGATCGTCCACCGTGCCGTCCTTTTCTTGTCGCGTGCTGAGTCGTATTATGTCCGTTTTGTCCAAACGAGACGATTTGTATTTGTGCTTATATGGATTTGAACAACATCATTATCAAGTTTCCAATTTTCGTCTGTCGGTTTACAGATGTGCTGCATTTCTAACATTTTATTGATTAACCCATATTGTTGATGATGTCGCTGTTGTTGTTATTGGTGTTGTTAGTAGTAGTGGTGATGGTGGTGGGGTGGGTATGTGATTTGGTGGTTATCTGGTGGGTGTATGGATGGGTGGTGGATGGTGTGTGTTGGTGGTGCTGGCGATAGTGTTAGTGGTGGTGGTGTCTCGATCACATAAATTATGATCGATCAGCGCTACTTCTAATTTGCAATGGAGTTTTCTCCAGAACTTTATTTCGTACCCAGAAGACTCCTAGCAGTGAGCAATGCTTTGAGAAAATGCCTCCTATGCAAATGAGGTAAACTCTAGTTGTTTTGTGACTTTTCTACCATTCCACAAAATGTAGAGTTGGGGTCATGAGCTTCAGCGCCTCTTTCAAGCATCATTACCTCTCAGAGGTTTCTATAGCAAATCAGCTATGGGCCATGACCACTGAGATGGGTAGACCAGCTAGTTATGTATTTCCAAAATAAAACCTCAAACTGTTGACATATCATCTATAGATGTTCTTCTCAGCCTTTTCAGATGTCGAGCACTGCTCACATATAATACTGAGTGCACGATCACTATTGTTGCCACTCAAGTTTTAAAAATTCAAATTATCCTAAGCCCCCCCCCCCCCCCCACACACGCACACACAAACAACAATACCAGTTCGTATTATGCACCATAAATAGGGTCGTAAATATGTCTCCGATAAGGGGAGAAGGGTTTCTACTAAAGAAAAATAATAAAGCTCTTTCAGTTAGTTTCATTTGTCTTTAACCAGTCTTTTAGTTCATTATCGTTAACCGTTCCTTGCAGAAAGTTTCCTGGCATCATGACATCACTTTTTATTCGGTGTAGTGTCTGTTGTCTTTATCCTATAAATTATTATCAGGTGCCGTGCCTACCATGAATCTCCACAATTTTCTATTTCCAATATTTTTATCAGCACCGTTGCAGACTCATTGACATGTCAAGTTTTCAACCTATCCATTTTTAAATACGCTGTCGCCCACACTCTTTCCTGCCGTCAAAACTTTCCCGTTGTAACTGTTTTCCAGACTCCCAGCCTGTCTCATAACGTTTCCAAACAATAAAGATTATGACTTTCTAATATTATTAAGTAGTCCCCGTCTCAAATTTGATTCGTTCAACGCCTCGTCGTTGGTTTTTTTTAACTGCCCATGCTTCTACAAATAACAAGTAAAATTTATAAGCTTAAAATTAATTCGTTTTTTTCTTAGGAAACTGACGAACGTTCGTCCAATAAAATTCATAAAGAATACATCAAAACACAGCAAAATAAATACAGTGCGGCAAAATGACTTGTACGAATGTATTTTTAAAAAAACTGGAAATAGCAAACGTCAACAAATCTAAAGAAGTACGCAATTATCTGCTTTAAATCAATAATTAATATTTAATTAAAATCTAAAAATGTAAATTTAAAATATCGTTCTTCCATAACAAGTGATCATAACCATTTGTTACATTCACTTTATGAAATTTTGTTTCTATAGACAATATAATAATCACACAATATAGATATGTTGTAGATGATGGTATTTTGCCCGAAGGCCAATTTAGTTTCAGTAAAAGACGCGGAACAACTGGTCTTTGCTGTAAGACAACTTCAAGAAAAATGTCAGTATCAATACTGTGACTAGTACATATTATTAATAGACTTAACAAAAGCATTTGACACATGAAGTATAGAGGATGTGTGCGAGATTATGGCAAAATATGGCTGCCCACAGAAATGTATGACAACTGCATGCTGGGATGCAAGCAAGAGTTCAGGATGACGGATAGTTATCTGCAACTTATCCTGTTTAACATAATTTTATCTGCTATGTCGGATGATGCTTTCAGATATCTGCACTTGGGGGTAGACATCATATATCGCATTGATGGAACATTTCTCAACCTGCGATTGCTTCGGACCAAATACAAAGTCAAAGCACACACCATCAGGGATCTCTTGTCTGCTGATGACTGTGCCATAAACTTCAACTCTGAGGCTGATCTAAATAGTATTATAGACATATTTTCGAAAACATGTACCAATTTTGGGTTTACTATTAACACGAAGAAAACAGAAATCATGTTGCAAGCAGCACCTGACATAATCGATCACGAGCCCACATAAGGTAAATGACGTAAGCAATATAGTACGTATGGGACGTGGAGTACTGATATGCTAGTCATATCACTAGCATATCACAAGATGGCGACCAACATGTCCAAGATAGCGACCAAGAGATCTGGCCCAATCCGGTTTTATATCGCTCATCTAATTTGACAAAGGATGTTGGGGGGGGGGTGGGTGTTCTAGATGTTAGAAGGTCATGGGAGTTTACACCGAAATTTTCCGTCTAGAAAATCACGTTATCTCAGAAGTTCATGCTAAAAGTTCAACTTTCCAGATGTTGCAAGGTCATGGATTTTACAGCGACCAATTTTCCATTTAGTGGTCATACTGACCCTATTAGGCCGACGATAAAGGAAAGGGCAACTAAAATTGTCCACTGCGCTTTTTAGAACAGTGCCAAACTACCTACTTATAAAACAGATCAGATTTAAGCTGATGTCTACGGATCATCTGATTCAACGAAGGAGGTTGGAAAATGTCTGGTAAAAACCATTCTCCCCAACTGTGTGAGGGGTGGGGGTGTTTTTCAGATTTTAGAAGGACATGGGTTTGTGCAGTGAAATTTTCCGTGTGAAGGTCATAATAAAAACGTATTTGATGATTACCAAATTGCATGGGCATGGGATTTATTCCGTCTAGAAAATCGTACTATCTCATCCACATAATAAGCACTGAACAAACAGACACTTCAACGGATATAGCGAATAAGCAACTTTCTTATCTTATCATAGGAACGCACGCTATGTCCAAAGAAAAACAATAAAATTGAAGAATTATATAATCTCTCTCTCTCACACACTATCATCAGAATAACACGCCCACATTAGAATAACACGCCCACATCAGAATAACACGCCCACATCAGAATAACACGCCCACATCAGAATAACACGCCCACATCAGAATAACACGCCCACATCAGAATAACACGCCCACATCAGAATAACACGCCCACATCACTCAGTCATTATCAGCAGGTGAGAACACAGCAGTGATCAAACCAGATGTATTGGGGGATATTCACCCTTTATCCATTTTAGATGTCTCTGTAGATATATATAAAACAGTTTACCTGTGTGTATTGTCCACAAACGCAGATTACTGACCACTTTATATATATATATATATTATCAATACACTAAATATAGTGAACACAGAGATATTTGGTAAAGACGACATAATTTACAAACACGGTTTAATTCTAACAACTATAACATTTCGCTCAAGGCAGCTGTGCACGCTCCAACCCAGATACGGTTCAACTTCCGATAGTTAAGCCGCAGGTAAACATGGAGCAAAAATTACTAATGACGTTTCACCGCTCTAACATTAACCATTACACACGCTTGGGGGGTGTGGAATTTATTATGTCGCTGAAATTAATATAGGGAAAAAATTATCCAAACACACTTGATATGTGTATAAAAGTATAAAATACAGAGTTGGAACAGTACACGTATCAGAAGTGGTCCACGGTGTGAGCGCTTTCAAAAAACACCAAACACATCGGGATAACCAATTTTATTAGCAAAATATCCACAACAAAAATGTACACTACAATGTTCAAATTCTTACACCAGGCGATAATCAGGTAAATCATGATCAGTAATTGTTGCCATATAATAATTGTTGCTATAATAATTATATGGCAATAATTACTGCGTTTGCTGTGCCCACTGAAAAAAAGTCGCGGTAAACATGTAGTAATAATTAATTATTGCGTTCGTTCAGCCCACTAAAACAAATCCACTTTTCATATGATTGTAAATGGGCATACACAGTCCTCATAAAAAGTATTTGCGAATGTTACAAACCATTATAATTTGTAAGCATATATGAACACAAATATATTTATTTCTTTTAATATTTTGTTTATTAAATACCACGATTAAAAAAAATTGTGTATAAGCCATTTACAAAACTTGACTTACCACACACTAAATCAGAGTTGCCATATGCTCTCATAACTGAACATCTAGTGCAACGAACACCACATAGGTAGATTTTCAAACACTCTCCAGTCACTTATTTAATTATTCAAACCACCAACAGCGTCGCAAATAGTTATGTATATTTTCAACGGCCTTTAGGATGATTTAAATCTTAGGAAACAAACACGCCTCTTCTGTGATCATGTTCAAGGGGTTCTCACATTGTAAAACTTTTCATAATTTAATAATGCTGTATAATGTCTCGATATTATACATATTAAAATATAAAAGTTTGTTTATGTCCTTATGATAATTTATTACCTTTTCATAATTTGATTATTTTATAACGCCTTATTATGTATTGGTATTATACTTACATAAATGTAAAAAAGTACGTAAATAAAAGATTTACCCACTGTTAACCAATTTGTTTGTTTCTATTTGTGTTGATGTGTTTTGTGTGGTAAATATAGGCATTCTTGTTTTGTCTCTTGTGGTGATTCTAACCTCTCCATTTGGTGGATTTGGGATCTTGAATTAACTTGACTTGCTTCTGATTCCAAGTACGTTTGGTACCTGGAGTTATCTTGTACTGTTTAAAAATAGTACACATATAAAAATATAACAACGATTAAACAAGAACCAGAAATTCTTATTCCTTGAAGCTATGGTGTTACGTACAGTTGCTGGGCATTATTCCTTGAAGCTATGATGTTACGTACAGTTGCTGGGCATTATCGCTTGAAGCTATGGTGTTATGTACAGTTGCTGGGCATTATTGCTTGAAGCTATGGATGTACAGTTGCTGGGCATTATCGCTTGAAGCTATGGTGTTATGTACAGTAAATGGTACTCTCTGTAGACAGAGTGCTGTTCTTTTGAGATGGACGGAGTACATATGGGGAAACCCGACCACGTTATAGTTAATTTTCTACGCATTTTTGGGCCCTTATTTAAATTTCCATCTCACTTCTTCATGCACATATGCAGATGTTCATACATCCTCAGAATATGTACATGGATGTACACTTATTCATACACCATCAGAATATGTACATGAATGTGCAGATATTCATACACCATCAGAATATGTACATGAATGTACAGATATTCATACACCCTCAGAATATGTACATGAATGTGCAGAAATCCATACACCCTCAGAGTATATACATGGAAGTACATATATCCATACACCATCAGAATATGTACATGGATGTACACTTATTCATACACCATCAGAATATGTACATGTATTATGAACATGATACATTACATATATATATAATCCTTAATTTAAACAAGAATGCTGCAATGTCCATTTTAAAAATCTCACCTTTACAGGATTAACATGTTTTAGTCTTTCGTGTGTATACATGCATATATATTTTATTTAAAGTATAACCAGTCTTTTGTTGTTACTGTTTTTGGCCTGACCGAGTCAATAAGCCTATATAGTTGATGACCGAGCTGTGAGAGTAATACGAAATGGTTGCTATTAAGTCATTCAAACGGTTACCAGGAATAATCAGAAATATGGACCATATCTGATTTTCATTTTTTTTTTCAGTTTTATAAAAATCCGTTCCAAATTTGCACACAGTTCCATGTTATTTTTTGCTCTTGACAGGGTTCAATAAGGCCAAATTTGATGAAGGATTTCTTTGTGTTTAACTGGGTCAGAATTAGTTGATGATCAGAAATCATATTTTCTCACCCATCGACTAATCTCCTCATCTTCTGATAATTTGTCACTATCTATTATTGACAACTAATTATAATATTTAAAATGTTGTGATAGTAATTACACGAAAATACGCCGCGTGTACAATAACTTCATCCAAAACAAATATGTATTAGGCATCGTTACGAATATTAAAAAACAATGCACTAGACGTAATGTTAATAACTATATTATTCGACCGTGTGTTGCCGGGGCCCGAAAGGGGAGCAAAGAATAGCAACACTGTTTACCTTCCACGCATGTCGTAAAAGGCGACTAAGGAGGTTATGGGATGGAGTTGGCTGTCCCATCCCATATAGGGTCAGTGACCCAAAGCCATGCTGAAGTCGGATGTGTCAGGCCGAAAGGCGCAGGTATCGCATAAATGCTGTAAACCATGACACAACGCAATCCGTTCTCCGGACTACATCCTGCTAATCTACAGGAGTTTGAGAACGAACGCAGAAGAAGAGGAACTATATTAGTAGGGATAGTTTAATGGAGAGGACAAGGTTTTTGGAGGGAACATAATTTAGTGGAGGGAATATCGTTTAGTGGAGGGAACATAGTTTAGTGCAGGGAACATAGTTTAGTGCAGGGAATATAGTTTCGTGGAGGAAACATAGTTTAGTGCAGGGAACATAGTTTAATATAATTCAAGTGGATGGCATCTATTGTTACATCCAACCTCCATGGTATCACATGGATTTTATGGCCAGGACACGCAGGGGTCGTGGTAATGAGAGAGCAAACACATTTGCATTCAATGCATCAATAAATGAGCCGTTGACAATGGATACGAGGATGTGCTGAAACTGCTTCAAGAGCGACCATTGGAGGCTGAGATTTGAGAAATATGTATTCAATGTGGAAGTAATAGAGCTGGACACTAACGTGGCTGAATAAAGAGCGTGTTCAACTAGCGAGTCAGAGGAACCGTTAGTATGCATACCCTTCATTACCTGCTAGGGAAAACTGATCACCAAAGAATCTGCCCGGAGTGCAATGACGTCGGTTCATAACTAATATGGTTCATTTAATATTATAGTATACACAGAAAACATTTAATCACGAACTGTCTTAGCTACATTGTGAAATACGATGATAAAAGTTATATGGAGGAAATAAGCTGTTTTCTGTTACTTGCTGAAAACAGTATTCAGAACTAAATAGATTTTAAGAGACAGTAGCAGCCGCCATATTTTGATGTTCATCATTGGAGGCAACAAAAGTTTGAACTTCAAATACAGAATAACTTTTTATGTTAAAGAATCAATGTTTCATGTCTCTTGTATACACAAAAATCACAATGCAGCAAACAGATTTGATGTCACCCACTCGCGTCGCACCTTTATGTCACATCCGAAGCAACATTGTTTATGTTTTTGCGTTTTTTCACGTTTAGAACTAGGCCTAATTTGTCCTTATAGTACCGATGCCTTCTGGCACTTAATAATGTTAAATGTTTGGGGATCTCGAGAAATTTGCATACACGTGCAGTATTTGTTGCTGTCTATGTCGATCGACCGGTCCATATTCACAGTAACTTGAGAGTATACGCGTTGTAAGTGTTGAATAAAATCGCATCTTTTTAAGGGATGCAGTGTGGTCGAAGACGGAAAACGTGTTGACTAAAGTTTCGAGGCGAGTGGATGCCATCTAAGCAGACCTGGTTTAAATTTCGCGTGCTGCATTAAGCTTTTTGTTTAAAAATAAATCCTCTATGCGTGTATATATGGAATTATTCAATTATCTCTGGTACAGAGTGATAATTTGCAAACATCGAGTTATATTAGATATGTTGTCGGACGAGACACCACAAACATCACAAAAACTCCTACTCTGTGAACTAGGTACGGACATACTCTGTGAACCAGGTACGGTCATACTCGGTGAACCAGGTACGGACCTACTTTGTGAACTAGGCACAGATCTACTCTGTGAACTAGGTACGGACCTACTCTGTGAACTAGGTACGGACCTATTCTGTGAACTAGGTACGGTCCTACTCTGTGAACCTCAGAAGCAAGGTACAGGCTGAGAACCTGGTGCAAAAAAGTGACAATCAACATTAGGTCACTGAAAGAAATCGACGCCACTTCAAACAAAGATATTTTGGATCGAACAGAATACAGTCTGCTACTGCACTTCTATACGTCTAAGGGCTTGATGATGGTCAGTAAGTATTATGAATTTCCCTCCCTAACAGCAATACTGTTTAGAAAGACAAATAATGGAGGGCAGAGTACCTAGGAAGAAGAGAAAGGGCAGACCAAGAAGACGATGGACTGACGATATTAAAGATAACATGAATACATCATTGGAAAATGCAAGCCGCATCGCCTAAGACAGAGAGGGGTTCAGAGAATTCATTGGGAATACAACATTCTGGAAAGAATACGTCACATGACAACAGCACTAACATGATAAACACATCTTGTGATGTGATACTATTATCCTTTAAGTTGATATAAAGATAGTAAAGTGAAATATGTAGTTCACAACTGGACACCGTACACCCAGGAGAAAGAATAAATTGTATTACATCATAAGATTTAATATATTTCACTGGATTTCATATACATATTTTGAATATATTGAGTATAATTAATATAATTTTTTGTATTCTTCTTCTGCGTTCATTCTCAAACTCCAACTGGATCTAGCTGGATCATGGTCCTGCTAGATTTCCAGCAGGATGTAGTCCAGAAAATGGAAATGCGTTGTGTCGCCGTTTTATTTGCGTCAATGGCCCGACACATCCGTCTTCGGCGGGAATTTTTTTGTATAATGGTACCTAATTAGATAAATTAAGAAATGAAGATATTAGGAAAAGAGTAGGTATACTATAATGTATTCAGTGTATCGAAAGTAGTAAAATAATCCCGTTACCTTTTGAGAATGAACAAAAAACAAATACCAATAAGAGCATATAATTTTTTTTAAAAAGAATATCCAGATAAACAGCCAAAGGATAGCCTAAGAAAACTGGATATAAAACATCAAGATAACCTAGAACAATCATGGAATTAACGCAAAAAGGCGACACATCTGGCCTTGAACAACAACTGAGGCTCCCACTCTTCCACTTAACAGTAGTTGTGGATACGAACAACCATCATTCACCTGGCGAGAGACAACAGACAATAATTTTGAATACAACAATGAGTCACTACACTTAAAATATAGCAAACTGTTACTTCATTCTAAAAAAGCTCACAAATCGTAGAGGATTGTCTTAATTGACCTAGGGTTTCCCCACTTGTAATCATAACAGCGCAGCCAGCTGCATGTCGAGACTATCTCATGGCACATAAATCCGTAGCTTAAGTGTTATATAATATCTAGGGATATTTTTTTTCGTTCGCAAACTCCCACCTGGTCTCTCTTTTAGTAGGACAATAGTCCTATTAGATTTCAGCAGGATGTAGCACAGAGAATAGAACTGTGTAATGTCGTCATTTTATTTGCGCAAATGGTCCGACACACCCATATTCGGAGATGGTAACTAAAACTCAGTGTTTTTACCAATTCCAAGGACGTCCCCCTTCTTTTTCTCTTTCTTTTATTTAACATATTTTACCATGTTTTAATCTTTTCTTTTTTCTCTTGACGTGTTTTACCATGTTTTAATCTTTTCTTATTTCCCTTGATATGTTTTACCATGTTTTAATCTTTTCTTACTGTTTATCGTTATCTATCGTCATGTTTACTTTCTGTTGAGAGGTCGTATAGTACTGTCGATGGATCACAAGATCATGTGCGTTTCTTCAACAACTCTCGATAATATAAATTACATTACATGAAATATTTATTCTACAACTTACTCTGTAAAACAAGAAGAAACACATTACTGGTCAAACTGCACAAAGTTGACCAAATGGACATCTGAAAGACTGCCAATAGAGATGAGTGTCAAAGAAATAATGGCATACACCAATATCGATCTATGATCATGTCTTATCAGATCCCAAATCGCTAGACAGCAGCACACACATTTTATTGCGAAATTGGTAAAGTTGCAATCCAACACAAAATTAGGTGATGTTTATTTTTATAGACGAATTTTGACAGATTTACTGGATTCTCAACACATAGCAGTGTATCGTTTATGTATATCTCATTCGCGGTTTGCAAATATGTACACGAATATGAACAGATTAGAACAAGTTATTCTACCACTCTACGTCTTAGAGCAGAACACAACAAATTCTGCAGTCACATATATACAAAGTTAACATATTTGACAATAGAAATTACACGAGAATCAAAGCTGTATGGACTCCAATATGAGCTACAAAATGTAGTGAGGTTTATTAACGAGAGAAAGTTACAGATAAAGAATTATTTTAAGCTAACGGAAGAGGAACAAAACAAGAAGAAAGATATACAAGAAACAAAACTTCAGATATAAGCACATTCCAAGCTAAGGAAATAACAAGGAGAAACACTGGATAAAAATCCCTTTAGTTTTTCGCAATATTACAAAGAAATGTAGTTCCTTTGTCTGAATGCCTGCCTACTGTCTGATTTTTCTTTTTATTACTTCCCTTGTTAATGAATATAAATTTGATTAATTTAATTTAATTTAATTATTTATTTAGGACGGTTGTATGAGTGGTTAGGAGAGTTGTTTGAGTTAGGGTTTGGGTTTTTGATTATGGTTAGGGTTAGGGCATAGTTTAATAAATAAATACACGTTATCTTAATACACATAGCCAAGGGAAATAATCAAAAGAAAATCAGAAAGTAGACACACGTTCAGGGAAAAGACCGAAATCTAATTTGAAGAACTACATAAGAGCATAGTGTTCACGCCGACACTGTGGTATCAATTCCAGATCTGGACTCTTGACAGAGAAAATAGAAGAAAAATTCGCATTATGCGAAATGAAATGCACGAGAACACAAAAAGAGATAATATAAACAATGACTATATACGAAATTTGAGAAAGCAATTGCAAAGAACACATAAACACTCAAAAAATCAAATCGTTCGGCCACTTAATAAGAATGGAACAAAGTTGCATTCCATCGATAATCTTCAATCGAAGATCATCTGACACAAGAAACAGAAGAACCAGACAAAGAGGGATAGATGGCATCAGAGAAATACTTGAATACCATTTCTGCACTATGGCAGCAACCACAGTAAAAGAAAGAAGACTCCGGACGGTAGCTGCTGATTTTGAACCTGATATAACAAATAACGTACCAACAAAAGAGACAGATGTTCAATGCAATTAGAATGCTAACATCAAAGTGTATTATTTAATGTTATATTTATTTATAAAATGTACTTTACCATTGCTTTCTCATATTTCGTATATTGTCATTGTTTATTCTATCTCTCTCTTTTTGTTATCCCTATGACTGTTCTCGTGCATTTCATTTCGCATAATGCGAGTTTTTGTTCTAGTTTTTCTGTCAAAGCCCAGGTCAGGAATTGATACCACAGTGTCGGCGTGAACACTGTGTTCTTATGTAGTTCTTCAAATTAGATTTCGGCCTTTTCCCTGAACGCGTGTCTACCTCAGATTTCCTTTTGATTATTTCCCTTGGCTATGCGTATAAGACAAAGGGTATTTATTTATTAAACCACATCCTAACCCTAACTCACATGACTCTCATACAACCGTCCTAAATAAATAAATAATTAAATTAATCGACATAATTAAACAAATTTATACACATTAACAAGGGGAGTAATCAAAGGAAAAATTAGACTAGGTAGGCATTCAGGGAAAGAAACTACATTTCTTTGTAACATTGCGAAAAATCAAAGGGAATTTTATCCACTGCTTCTCCTTGTTATTTCCTTGCAATGTAGTTTTATCTGAAGTTTTGTTTCTTCTATATCTTTCTTCTTGTTTTTTTTCCTCTTCCGTTAGCTTAAAATATGTCTATCTGTAATTTTCTCTCCTTAATAAATCTCACCGTATTTTGTAGCTCATACTGGAGTCCATACAGCTTTGATTCTCGTGTAATTTCTATGGACTAGTATGTTTTTTCAGTATTTGTCACTTTGCCCCAATGTCATCGAATACTTCTTAATTTGATTTCTTACTTTTCAGTACTTATCCCTTTCCCCCAATGTCATAGAGCACTTGTTAATTTGATTTCTTACTTTTCAGTATTTATCCCTTTCCCCCAATGTCATAGAGCACTTGTTAATTTGATTTCTTACTTTTCAGTACTTATCCCTTTACCCCAATGTCATAGAGCACTTGTTAATTTGATTTCTTACTTTTAAGTATTTATCCCTTTCCCCCAATGTCACTTGCTAATTTGATTTCTTACTTTTCAGTACTTATCTCTTTACCCCAATGTCATCGAGCACATGCTAATTTAATTTATTGCTTTTCATTTAAACTCTGCATCCTACGTTTCCAGAATATCTTCACGTGTGTTTTTTTAAAGGCATATGTTTGTTTAGAAAATGTAACTATCGTCCTACACCTTTTTTTCAATTAATCACTTCGTGTTATTATGTATGATTGGCGCTAGACGTCTTTATATTTTTTTCAGTTAATTTATCATCGCTGCATCCTTATTGCCAAGATGTGATTGTATAAATATTGAAAAAATAAATGGTTCATAAGTTATTCATAAATTGCGGCAGCTATTTGTTTTTAATATTTGACCACCCTTTCTATTGTCAACAACTGTCACGAATTCAGGAATCTCCTCCCCCACTGTCTGCTACGTCCGCTCAATTATATAAACCCCCCTCCTCCGCCACCCCACCGTTTTTTTCTTGCAATATTTTAAGAAGAAAAAATTACTAAAATTAATCTTTAAAAAAGGACTTAAAAATAAAATAGGCAAACTTTTCACGATCAAACAATTTAATTAGTGCATAACAACACTGTTGTTGGAGTCACTATTTAACCCCCCCCCTTTTTCCCCCTTGTCAACAACTGTTACATTTTTCCGACCCCTCCCCCAACTGTTAACGTAATTTATGGACAGCCCTTTAAGATTATTGCGAAACTCAAACTTCAGAAGCCAAATCTTTACTCAGACTAGGAATACATGGGATAAGTAGTTTGCCTGCTCATCCATAGTTGCACTATAAATCTTGAACAGACTCAAATATATTATAACAGCGTGCATCTGGCAAATTTCCCAAAAACGCTTCTTACATGCATCGATCCAATGTCGTAACATGGATCATAGACAACCTCTTTTGAAATCTCCTGAGTACTGTTAAGTCTATTCGTTTTATTTTATTCCATGAATTTGTTTCCTACGTATATACACAATTGTTTGCTCATCGTGGATGTTTCTTCATAGTCGATTGTGTTATTGTCCGTTTTAGATGTAGCACTTTCACTGTTAAATCCTGAACAAAAATATGTTTTTTGTGACCTAAAAGTTATTTTTATGTAGAAAAAAAGTGTGGTGAGCAATCAACTAAGTTGTAACAAAGTTTATCAATGCCATTATTTCATGTGGTCAATGTCTGTCCCTTGTATTTATTTGTGTTATTGTTTCAAGATCAAGCCACGTGGTCTTGTTTACAAGTTAATCTGTTTTAGATTCTTGATTATCATCGCCTGAGGTACAGAGTTCTCAGAGTTTTTTGTTTTTTTTTAAAACGACAAATTATAGCAAAAATAAGAAGCAAACAATCAAGATTGTTAGGGTATATGATCAGGAAAGTAAAACTTGAACATTTAGTAACGACCAGAAAGATGAAGGGCGACAAAGGAAGACACAAAGATACATTTCTGGATGGGTTGTCATTGTGGCACAAAAAGAAGTCACCAATTGAACTTATTAACAACGCAAGAGACAGCGATGTGGAAAAGCATGATCACCACTCGGTATGGCACTTGATTGATTGATTGATGATTGATTGATTGATTGATTGATTGATTGATTCATTCATTCATTCATTCATTCATTCATTCATTCATTCATTCATTCATTCATTCATTGAACTATGGAGATATGTGCACTTATGGGCATATGGTTTGATGTACAGCTAGAATAACCTAACTGACTAGCTAATTTATCTCTGAAAATAAAAAAAGAGACCAGTTTAGATCTGAGTTGATGACCAGTCTGGTTGACGGTAAAGAACTGGTCAACAAGATATGTGAAATAGCATACATATCAACGAGTATATTTATAAATGTGTCGCTGTACATTATACATATTGACTTCAGGCGAATATATTTATAAATATATTTAATTACATCACGAATTAAAAAAATTGTTCACAAGCTATATCTTCCTAGAAATCTGTAGACAGAAGGTGTAGGCACGTGCAAACATGTATGGCCAATAGAATTTAAGTAGATTACAGGTTACCGCTATAATAAAAATCACACACTCAGATCCGAATTGTTTGGAATGCTGGTATAAAGGAGCCAAATGTGATATTTTTCATGAACGATATCATCATCTAGATGAGACAGTGTAAAGAACTAGAGAAGAGAAATCAGAAAGGACAAATAACATAAGATAAAAGAGTGAGAATTTACAGTAATCAGACATTGAGACAAAGAAACTATACACTGAGACAGATAAATTAGACATTGAGAATAAAAACTAGATGTGGGAAGAGATACACTAGGTATTGAGACACAGAAACTAGACATAGGGACAGATATACTAGATGCAGTTACTGAGACAGATATAATAGATACACAGTTCATATTGAGTGTTTTTGTTTACAGTTCACGCTTCACAAAAAAGACATGATTGTTTCGATATAACATACTAACATTCGAATTCCCATATGCATTGCTAGGGTATTGTCCTAATGTATAATGCATTATAGTAATTTATTGCGTAGATTATCATTTAGTGAAATGCTTATTTGGTTTATGTTATCCTGCGTTTTGTCTCAATAGAGCACAAGTCATCTGGTGTTAAAATTCTGCGAAGATCCTGAACTTTATCAATTTGATTTAATTTTGCATCATTCAATGATCGTAATACTCTATTTTTGTGTGTATCTTTTTTTTGCAATAACAATTACTTCCTTTTCTTCTTGGACTGAGACTTTACTTCACTTTATTGTAGTACCTTGTCTAACACGGATTGTAGTTATTTTTGGCATCATTCAATTACTTCTGCATCATCCACATATCTCAGATTATTTATATTGACAGTAATCTCCAACTGTTATTCCTGGTTTATGTTTTCAATATTTTGCCTAATACCCTCTGCATAGAGGGATAAACGATTTGGTGACATTACACATTCTTGTCTGACACCTAATTTTATCTTTATAAATTTTCCTATAGCTTTGTCAACCCTCACCACAGCTGCTTGCTTCCAATACATATTTCTTAGTACCTTTAGATCTTTATCATCAACATTTAGTTTTTTACACATTCTTTTTAATTTATGAATGCTTTTTCATTTATGAATGACGGCTACTTTACTGTAAGATCCTAAGCACACATACAGCTCATTTTCTGCTTCTATTTCTCTATCCAAAATTGTTCTCCTTATTATATATATATATATAATAATAATAAATATACGGCGTTGCCCGAGTGAGTGAGAATTTTTTAATAGTGATTATACTAAATATTTTCTCTAAATTCATAAAGTTTTATAATTAGTAGGGCCAACAAATCACATATCCTGTTCCTGAAGAGTGGTGCCAAGATAGGACCTGTGTAGAATTTAATTAGTTAATAATTACGTATTCCGAAGTGTTAGAAGTGGTCTAGGTCTAACCCAAATAAATATGTTATGCACCTACATACAGTGCGAAATATGTACATATACAGACATATATAGGCATATGTGAGTTGATGGACACGTTTAAACAAAAAATAACCAAGAGACGCGAATATTAAAAATTATAATGCATCAATGACTGTGGTTGTTTTTTTATACATAACCCCACCTTCTCTAGGTTGGATCGAACACCTAACACAAGTCAGTTACATCAAACCAAAGGTTTTTTCCACAATGCTACGACAACGATATATTTGTGTACGCAAAATAGTGCTTATATAAAAAGTTTGCAATGTAGCAAGGAATGTCAAGGATAATGAGTAGTATTATATGAAAATTAAGATCAAGAGAGTATGCTGTCGCTGGGAGATTATTGCATCAAAACTCGATCAATATGGATTTATATGGACAGTAATTATCAACTTTTAAGATCTCTCATACAGACTACATGGGAGATTATTGAATATTGTCTTTCCCCTAGTGGTTTGTGATCCACTCTTGCCGTTAAGCGTAGGGGTGATTGGAGCTCGACTTGCGTTCTATCGCCAGATGTGTGGCCTCGGCTGTGCTATGACCGTGTCTGTACAGGAAGTCCCTGACGTTTTCTATCCATCTTTTCCGTGGTCTTCCTCTGGCTTTGTACCCTGATCTCATTTGGTTATATGCTTGTACGGGCAGCTTTTCGTGATGCATTCTCATAATGTGGCCAAACCACTTGATCTGTTCTCTCTCTATGTAATCTGTGCAAGATATTATACCTATTCTTTCCCTGATATATTCATTTCGCAATCTATAAAGCCTGGTGACCCCGGCAGCTTTCCTCAAGCATTTCATCTCGCATGTCACTATCTTTGTGTAATGTGAAGATGAGAGAGACCAGGTTTGGCACTGGTAACACAGTGTTGGTAGGAATATACCGTAGATCATTTGTCTCTTAACTTCCATTTCAATCTTGGGGTGAAGAAGAAGTGGTGACAGTTGGTATGTTACTGTATTTGCCTTTTGATAATGGAAGATTATTACAATACTTAATATCTGAATGCATAGTAAACATCTATTGAAATAAACTACACGTCAAGTGAAATTTAAAAAATATTAATTTATAGGCCAAGCCTTTACCGACATTTTTTTACCTTGTTTGAGCTTTGTACAATAATAATGACTTTTACTTTATTCACCTAGTCTTTTGGACCTGATTTCTACCTACTTATTCAATTATTTGTTTATCTGTAAAACATCCCTTGTACTTCACTTGTTCTTTTTTTTTATTCCACTGCTCCTTACATTTAACCATTCCTCTTTAGCATTGCCTTGGCCACGAAACAAATTAAAATTCATGCTATGAGGAAAGGAAATTCTGGTTCCCTTGCTGTCTGTCATAATTTCATTAATAAGATGAGAAAATGTCCGTTATATCTAACACATATGTGTTTAGTGGAATATATTTGTTCAGTGGAAACAAAAATATCGCATGTGTATGGTCACACACAAGAACTATACAAGCCATAATATGACACGCAGTTAATTCAATTTGTATTAAAATCAATAACATTTCTTAATCATAAAATTTTTTTATACAGATGACCGCTAAGGCTACTACTCCCCCGGCATTATTTGTCTCATGTAACCCTCGTTAAATAATGAATGCAGAAGTTTAAGCTGTAACAAAATTTAATTTATGACTCGTAGATAGAAAATGGTTAACGTGGAAACGTGCTGGCCTGAGAGTGTGCATTCATTTTGTTCTGTGTTTGTTTGAAATTCATGTAAAAATTACATAACAAACTACAGAAAATATCACCGCGACCTCAGGTGATGTCATGTTAAGGAAACAAAATATTTCCTTCTACAAATATGAACTCTTAGAGGTTAAGCTGACCAAGCATTAACCCTTCGGTGAGATAAAAGCAATGTTGAGTAACAGCTTCTCAAACATTTACAGCTCATTCTTTAACTCGCTACAATAAGTTATCTTAATGTTAAAGTAAATTATATTAACAATATATACATGAACCATATGAACAATAATCTTCATTATTTTTTATGGTAAAAAAAACTCTGATATAACCAAATATAACTCAAGTCCTCGGTTGAAAGAAGTGTACTTCGCCACAAGGGGTACACATCAAATGACTGATCTTAACAATAGATCTTACGTTGAAAGGCTCATTCCTCTGGAAACTGGGGTTTTAATCCCTAATTTAATAAACAAACAAACCAAATCTTAACAATAAATAAGCGGAGGTTTATTTTTAGAAAAGCGTCGAAGGAAACATCGTGCAATAAATGAAGCTTGTGAAATAATTTAATGTTCAATAAATGAAGCTTGCGAGATAATTTAATGTTTAATAAATGAAACTTGTGAAATAATTTAATGTTCAATAAATGAAGTTTGTGATATAATTTAATGTTCAATAAATGAAGCTTGTGATATAATTTAATGTTCAATAAATGAAATTTGTGAGTTAATTTTATGCTTCTAAACCAATATTCTGATGATATTTTTTTCTTCTTCTGTTGTAGGTGATGCACTCAGGTTATAAAAATACGTCATATATAAGTGGGTAGGGGGTCAGGAGTGTTGCAAAGAAAATGTCAGTTGCCCATTCTTGTGTGCAATTCCTTCCTTTTCACGAGATTTTTGGCGTATTTTTATAAAAATCGTTATGGAGGAGAAGGGGGGAATTGTATAAATAGCCGTATTTTGGATAAATTCTTAGTGCTAAAAGTCATTTTCTCATTTTCTAAGCTGAGATTTTAACCCCTACAACTATCAAAACCGAACCCCTTATCCACGAGCTTAAGTCTGCAACAGGAATCGAGATTATGCTCTTCTGCTTATGTCAGGCATGAAAGATTGCATTTTCATCCTCTTTTCTATTAAAACACTTTAACAAGATCATTTTCTCAGCTTGCCCTCAAGTTCAAGAAGGCGATTACCAGAGGGCAAAAGATACTTTTCTATTCATAATTTTATTACAGCACTGATTGGCCCAAATACAACTCGCAGGACAAATCCGGCCAGCCAAGCTATTTTTTTTTAGCCCACAAGGCTGATCTAAAAGTATCATATGAGCTAGCCCGAGAGCTCAGAAAATACTATTTGAAGTTTCAGAGGGGACAAAAAATTGGCCTGATATCACACAAAAAAAGCTCAATGTTCAACGACCCTTGCACGACTCTGTATTACAGTCTCGAAAACATGAAATGATTATTTCCCTCCTAGAAACCCATATTATTATGGTTACTATATTGACCACTGTATGATCAAAATTATCAAATTCTGTCATTTTATGAATTACTGGACATGAAATTTATTTTTGGTCATTAAAATAAATTTGGTCATTTATTCTGCCTTTAAAAAAAACAAACAACGTACATGACAACATATTTTCACTCATTTTCTTGTTAAGTTTGACTGCACATTATGTGACAAGTTCCTTTGCTGCTATTAACTAATTTACAAGCACTGTCTATTCTACTAATGCACAAATGTAGAGTGGAGAGTGCATGTGTCAAACATGTAAATAATAATACTTGTCTCAGAATGTCTAAACGGAAGTTTTGTTAATATAGTGAGACCTAGCAGATTGAACAATCAGAACATACAGTTTCGTGGTAGCAAACAGCACTAGATAATAGTTGGGACAATAATCTATCTATCTATTCGCTAAACCCTTTATTGCCTTTCGGCGTCAGGGGTAAAAGATTTCTCTGGAGATGGACCTCGTGTGTGCTGAGTATATTGTCGAATTTGTCGCCTCTTTTATTTCGGTAGTCCATCGTTTTCGTGATCGACCTCTAGGACTGCCTTCACTGTATCTGTGTAGCATAGATTGCTGTGGTATGCTGTCTCATGGTAGTCTGCTGATGAGTGCAAACCACTGCTTATATGTTGTCTCTTAATATATTTCAAGATGAAATATCTAGGCATCACTTTTGATAGAAGTATATCTTTCGCGAAACATGTAGACAATATCATTCAGAAAGCTGGGAAGGGTGTCAGTGCAGTCAAAATCATGGCATCTGCAGAGATGCCGTAGCGAACCATTTTTCAGATGATGCAGGAAGTGGTATTATCTGTGTTGGACTATGGTTTAAGTTTATTGACACTGTCGCAAACACAGGTGCATAGATTGGAGAGAGTTCAAAATGAGGCCATGAGAGCTGTCCTAGGATGCACATATCGTGGCCATGAAGTTTCTCCTATACCTACCTAGCATCAAATCAAGACATATAATAGCGCAGCTTAATGAATACTTTAAGGTCGCCAATAATGATCATCACGTCTTAACCAATCTCTAGACAACACAAAAGGAATGGATGGCAGAAGCAGAAGATACCCTACTCAGAGTTTGTGAGCTGGAGGAAGTGGGAAGAGGCTGTAAATGGGTGACATTTGGCAAAGAGAGAAAATTATTCACAATAGTGGTGATACAGATGGAAAGAGAGTGCCGCGACTGGGCTGCCAACAGAACAGAGGAAATGATCCAAGAACTCATACTGCAGCCCAGTAACGCAAAAAACAAACAGATGTGGTTGGGGTTTCGTGGCCTACCAAAATGGCAAGAAATTAGCTGAGAAATCAGCTGTCTACCACACTACATCATCAAGTATGAGAATAGAAATAGAAGCGGTGACAGCAGCTCTCATTTGGTTGGCGACGTAACCACCAACAGACTCAGTGATTCTATCGGACTCTCAAAGTATGTTGCACAAGATAGAAAAGTGTATGATCAGAACTGAATGGGTTACTCTTCTCGACAATGCGCAGAGTATTACATGGATTTACTGTCCATGTCATGCTGGGGTTAGGGGAAACGAAAGAGCAGATGTGTTGTCTGGTAAAGCCTTGGTGAACGGCACCGAGATAAGAAGAGACATGATTGAATTGATTAGAGCAGTCATGGATACCCTACGAAGACGAGGAGAAAGTCGAACGAGACAATGTACATATTCAGAGAATGGTAGAAATGTGTAGAAATGGTAGACTAGTGGTGATGGGAGAAAGTGCTCCCTATCCGGAAAGATCAGAAGAACGCGTAATTAGCAACTGACTGGGACACTAAGCTCATCACTTTTAGATGGCTGATGGAACAGGAAACAAAGCATATATGGGAATGTCCCCAGTGCTGAGATGCTTGTTCCTAATCAAGAATTCCAAGATTGGGGAGAGAGGTACCGCTACTTTGTCTAATGTCCTCATTTCTCACTCTGTCTCTTAGCAATATTTTAAGATTCTGCGTAAGCATGGCATTTCAGCTGTCACAAGTTTACGTTTGTCTTGTGCTGTCGTTGTCCATGTTTGGTATTGTAGCACAGAGTTGACATAATAATCGTTTTGAATAGTGTTATTATTGTGTTTAAATCTACATTTGTGTATCTGAAGCTTGGTGTCATCCTTCCTAGGACTTGGTATGCTTTACTACATCTATTGTTTATTTATTTTTTTCTGCTCTTGCGTTTGTTGTTATATTTAATAATTTAACTAAAAATTTAGTTTTTGCATATTGAATAAATAGTAAGATGTAATAATTTTAATATGCACAAAATGTATAAGAGATCTCATTTCTTTCATGTCTAGAGAAATAAAAGATTCGCAAAATAACACAAAAATAATAACTAACATTCCCCGTTGTAGAGATACAGTAGGATATTTATTTCAATTAAAACACCGATGTACATCGATATTTTCTCAATAACACGTAGATTGTATCAAATTGACAACAGAAAAGTTAATCAAACCTTATAAGCTAATAACCGGTCCACTCAAACTCACTATAGCAATTATTGAATGCGAATATAGAAAATAATTGCAAGAATTTCAAGTTTACTATAGAAATCAGTGAGTTTATTGTGAAAGGGAATCAAGCGATCGGTGCTTTCCGTCGCGCGTAGAGGCGCCATCGATACCCATTCACAACTAGGCTCCTGAGAGGCGCATAATCAGTTACAAAGTATCTCACTCTGAGTACATAGAACTCTAGCTGGTTTGTCACTCATGGCAGAATGATTCAACGATTGTGTGTGTGTGTACAAAATACAGATGCAGGATACTAGTATCAGGTAGTTAATTAAGTACACTATCTTAGACGAAACATGAAAATGAGATAATATTTCTGGGTTTTTGTCTACCTGGCTTGTGTGTAGTTTAAAAAACATTCTAAAAGCTGTTATCTTTTAGACGTTTAAACGATACAATTGTATTGGATTTGCAGTCATTGATTTGTATGATTAAGTTTAATATGATATTTGAGACATTATCTAGCAATGATGATTTATTTTTGTACATGTAGTATTGATGTAATATTTGATAAGTTATCTAGCAATAATCGATCAAGTGCCATAGCGAGAGGAGTAGGAGACCGTGTCTCTCTATAGCTCCCTCTCTAGTATTGTTAATAAATTCAAATTGTGTCCTTTCATGCCATGATATCAACCGAAACAGTAGCTTATCTATCTCTCTAAGTATCTGTCTCATTTATTGATCTCTGTCTTTCCGTGTCTCGTCAACCTTTCTTCTTCTTCAGCGTTCATTCTCAAACTCCTGCTGGATCTCTCTTTCAGCAGGATCATTGTCCTACTAAATTTCCAGCAGGATGTAATCCAGATAATGGAAATGCTTTTTGTCGCCGTTTTATTTGCGCCAATGGCCAGACACATCCATCTTCGGCAGACGTCAACCTTTGATCGTTCCTATAATAATTTCATGTTCTATATCCAAACTTCTCATCACTTTCCCTATGAATCATGTCTGTCTGCTGTAAAGTTTAACATAAATTCTACCTTTTCTTTTTCTTCCAAGTATCGGTTAGAAACTGTCCATAAAGTACGTCAACAATATTTTGCCTATTTTGACTCCCCCCCTCCCCCCCCCCCTTATCAACAAGTGTCAATAATTCAGGGATCAATCCTGCTTAATTATGTCAATAATGTACCACCACCACTTAAAAACGTTTTGCAGAAAAAAATATGGCCTAAAACATGTTTTGGTTCACAATTTTAGAAAAGAAATTTCAAATTGAAACAATTTAATTAGTGTACAAAAAAAGTACTGTTGACGTCTACTTTTGTCAACCCCTCCTCCCACTTGTCAGCAATTATCTCAACACCCCCCCCCGCCCCTAATTTTTTACGTGATTTATGAAGTGTCTCTTGTGTCCTCGCCATTAGTTTCATTAGTTGTGCATGGTATTTCTACACTCTTCTCTAACATTTAGTTTCCTTATTGTCCATGGAATTTCTACACTTGTTGTGTGAATAGACAGTAAGTAACAGTAATACTTTGCTAAGGTGTATATATTAATATACTGCTTATTTGGGTGTGTTACTATAATCACTTATGCATTCCTGTGTGTAGAGTAAGTGTATAATTCAGTGTTATAATGGTAAAAAAATATTCATAATTATGGATGCAGCAAACTGGATTTAAATTAGGTCCCCATAGATGGCACCTACTTGGCCTCGCATCCTGAGTCAGGAAGCTTTCCCATCATCGACTACACCGTATCCTTTTTTTTTAAAAATGTGTTTTTAGCCAAGACTTTCAACGTGTATATTCCCAATCTACTATGAATATAGACCTATCGAATGACACACAGACAGCAACAACAACACACATATACATTGCACAGGTATGTAAATTCAATGATAACCACACACATTTTAACATTAGCATTTATCAGAGGGCATCAGTGCTACAAAAACTAGTAAGCAATACATGTAAACATAAATAACACATAAACAAAGTTGCTTCAGATGTGACATTGGGAAATGAATAATATAATATAGAAAAATCAAGGATTTTGAGACGGGAAACGCGTTGACTCAAGTCACGAGGCGAGTGGGTTCCATCTAAGAGGGCCTATTTCAAATTCCGTTTGCTGCATTACAATTTTCTTTAATAATAAACCCTCGATTCTTGTATATTATATTATTCATAATTACTGATGGCAGGTTTATGATCTAAAGATAATGTAATATACAAGCATTGTGATCTTCAGACAAATGAAAAATCTTCAAATATTTTAAAACAAATGCTACAGACGAATATTACGTATCCAATATACAAAACATAAAACGAACAAATACTTGAGAAACAAAATAAGTACTCTTGCAGGCGAACATGAACATTTCATGGCAGTGGCGAAGCACCGCAAACTTATGTTGCTCGTCCACGTGATGAGGCATGATTCTCTTTCCAAAAATATCTTGCAGGAAACTGTTGAGTGTGGAAAAGAAGAGGAGGTCAGAGGAAAGCATGGATTGATAAATTCACTGGTCAATATAGAAATTGTTACTGATTTAGAAAGCCCTTAATATAGTATCTTGGTGTGCTAAAAACGAAACAAATAATTTAGCTCTCTTTTTGAAGATATTTCATGTAGTTCAAGTTCTATGTTTCACCGTATAAATGTATCCAGTATGAATGCAACGAAATCGTTAATAAGCGTAAAATGATGTAATATATATTGCTTCACATTACATAATACCATCAAAACACAGCATCCATAGTTTATTGCATCATTTTCTGATACAATGCAATACTACTATCAAGCAGCAGCTGTAGTAAGCTGACGTCAACAGTGTACTATATTAGGCCCAGTCGGAAAGGTTGAGCATTTAAAATATTTCAGACTTTGTGCGAGAAAGTTTAAGCTACTATTACATAAAACTATTATTATTTTATACATTTACGTATAATAAAGAACTGTACTGCCTTGACAGTGCGCTAATTTCGTGGACAATTTCTGCTATATTTGGGAGAAGCGACATTTGCTAAACAGAAGAAACGTCTCAATTATCAAGTGGATAAAACATAGCATCTTTACTTCGGATGTAAGGCTGGTGACCAAGACAAGTCATATGCTGTGCTACATGTACAACACAGCTTTCACAGTGGTTGAATGGCAAATGACCATCAATGCCGTTTGCAGTCCCCATGATGTGGAGAGTCAAGCAACCACATAACTGACTGTTACGTCTCTTTTTTTCTCTTCATTCCGGATGAATAACGAAGATGAACGAAGAGGAACGCCAATATTAGTGTACCCAAACATTCCGTTTGCATTGAGGCCAATTTCTCATGATGAGGGACTTCCTATTACAAAACCTTCAGCATAATATTCTCTTGATTCATCTGATGAGGACAAGTGTGAGCCGGAAGCTGTTCTTCTCCTGGTGAGCATGAAGTAATATATGATTTTCACCATATTTTGGTGAGGAAAACATTGTCCCGTTCATCTCTTGGTTATCAATATTTTTATGGTTGTGTTTTCTTAACCGTTATCGTTATTTGTTTCTTGAGAAAGGTCTCAATTGGACCGATACGTTGATAATTGTCATTGTTCTATGTTTCTACTTCTTCATCGTTCTTCGGTCAGATATCAGGTGACACCGCCAATAGCTTCAATAAATTGTGTGATTCGCTTCAGGTCATCCATGGAACCCCTCAAGTCTGGAAGTAGTGCCGACTCAGTGGGCCACATTTTCTCCCTCTCTTCTTGGGTAGAGTTGACAGGCATGAATAATGTGCTCTGAAGTCTCTGGGCTCAGTCCACAGTTGCACAGGTCTGTCTCGCCAATCGTCAGCTTTCGGAACGTTCTATGTTTTATTGTTATTTATTATTGCTTTATATCGATAGTTAGGAACTCACATAACCTGTTTACTTCATTTAAGATTTACCTTTTTATTTGTCTGGTAATTGCGACACTTTTCCTTTTGTCGGACATCCTCCGATATTTTGGTTATTTATATTTATAGAGATCAATATGACTGACGGGTCAAAGGTCTTGATAAAGTCGGTAAAAGATGTCTCCTGCTCATTGGTCCGGTATTCTTGTTGCTTACACCAAATGTATTACTGTCTCTTGTATGCTTGTCAACATCTTCTATTTTTTAATTGACCTTTCTCATTTCATTTACACTGTAAATTTAGATGATTATTGGTCTTAGAACTTAAGGCTTTTCTCAATTAATACGTAAAGACGGTTTTGTATGACACGAAGACATTGATAAAGAAAATAAAGCACTTGATTAAGAGAAAATGTAATATTGAATGGCAAAATGAGATCAAAAACACAGAAATGTGGTTCAGAGCATGTTAGCTTCCTGTTGGGGCTATAAATTATGCCTAGGAAATAGAGATGAATTGAAAATACTTTGAGGTAGAAAAAAATGGATCGAAAGACATGTACTCTACATCGAATGCACAATGTAAAAATTCATGAATGACCTGTAATAACTTAGACAAGATAGACGACGAAAGTTTGTGATATTGACAGCACGTGGATAAACCTCGAGACGAAATATAAAACTAGGAGACTAGAGAATTCGAACTTGGCCTATGCTCTTGTGAGGTCACGGGTATGATTAATTGATTTATGGAAAGCTTAACTTTCTTGTTAAACCACATTTCTATTACACCCAAAGAACGCGTATCATCTGTATTGATCAATATGAAAATAAATACTGGCCGTCGATATCAGGAACACAGCGATCAGTGGCAAGTTAAGTGTCTTGTATGCTCAACAAGGTACCAGTCTGTGGAAATATTATTGATTGTAGCTTAAAAGTATGTATCTACTACACTTGCGGTCTTCATATTTCTAAGCAACATAACAGGACCGTATACTGTTTTAGATCATGATTCTTAGGTATGCAGCTGATATTTTCATTTATTCCATATAGAATAAAGGTTTCACTGCACTAAAGGTTTTTTCGCATTTTGTATTATTACTCATTTGTTTATATTATTTATATCAGATGCTGACCTGACAGATGGAGACTTCAATTATGTCAGCACTCGCCGTGTCGTCAACGAATGTCTTAGTTACATCATGGAACATCTTCACAATATCGTGAACTACTGTCATGTCTTAGTGCATCATGGGACATCAAAATATCATCAACTACTATAACAGTTCTATCTTGGAACAGTTCATTAGTGTCATCTACTGTTGTTACAGTATCATAGACCAGAATTTAAAAAATGTCGTTTATTAATGTGATTATATAACAGAGAAATGTTCCTTCAAAATGTACGAGTAGTCAATAGCTGTCGTAGTATAGTATCGAGTCGTGTCAGCATTCCATCAGCAACTGCTGTAATAGTAGTCCATCCCAGGCGATGATGATAACATTTTCAGACTTGTGTTGTTCATCTCTCTGGTTTGTGCGGAGATGATGACAACAGTTTCAGACTTTTGTTGTTCATCTCTCTGGTCTGTGCGGAGATGATGACAACATTTTCAGACTTTTGTTGTTCATCTCTCTGGTCTGTGCGGAGATGACTGAAAAGTTCAATCATGGCATAGAATCCCCTGCCACATTTACGACACGTGTTATCATAATTGGTCGCCAGTGTGTTTATTTTTCTATCTTTTCGAGCAGTACGTTATCTCCGTGACTCTGAGATTTGATGTTTCTCGGCGAAGCAAGAATCTTTGCTGGTCTTGGTAAACCACACTGGACTATTCTTAGCAATAAACTCCCAGGATGTAGCTTAGATGTTGAAGCTCTAAAGACCTTTGAGAGACTTTGAGAGAGTCCTTGCAGTATTTCGTCTGTCCACCGGCCAGTCGTTTTCTCTTGACGAGCTCACCGTACACCATCTGTGACTATCATACTACTGCTATCGATTATAATCAAACAGGCTCGGCAATTCTTCAACTATTGATATTGCTTATAATCGAACAAATTCAAGGAATATGATACGTAAATATGTGTTAAGACGTAATATTTTATGACGTATTACTCTACAACGATGTGATGTGGTTGCAGCTCACTCCGTTACCAGCATGATAGCCTACTCTCGTGATCTACTACCAGAAATTAACCAGTCAGTACATTCATTGGTTAAATCATTGGTTTGCACCAATGAATTTACGAATTATAGCGAACACATACCATCTGTATCGCGTGATTCCGGAATAAATTTGACTGCGTCGATATGTGGAACAAACTACAGCAATCAGTGGCAAATGATGTGGCCTGTATGTTCAACAAGGTACCACTCCATAGAGATATTCTTGATCGTTGCCGTTGTCTTGTCTGTACTCACAATTTGGACAGTTCTAGGGAACTTCTTGGTCATGGTCGCTCTGTACCGGTATGGAACTCTTCGGACAATGTCCAACTGTCTCATAGGAAACTTGGCTATAAGCGATCTGCTTCTAGCTCTAACCGTGCTTCCTATATCTACAGGGCATGACCTTCTCGGATACTGGGTATTCGGGGAGATTACATGCACATTGTGGCTTTGCATGGACGTACTCTACTGCACAGCATCAATTTGGGGACTGTGTACTGTAGCTTTTGATAGATATTTGGCAACTGTGTATCCAGTGTGGTATCACGACCAAAGATCAGTGCGCAAGGCAGTAGGATGTATTGTATTTGTTTGGATATTCTCTGCTATAATCTCCTTTGCTCCATTCATTGGGTGGCGACATATGATTCCCAGCTTTTTTACATTTAATAACAGAATTCAAAGATATGAGTGCATCTTGTTTACATCCAGCAGCTATGTTCTCTATTCAGCTATGGGCTCCTTCGTCATCCCATCTATTCTCATGACCTTCATGTACATACGTATTTTCGTGATGCTGCACGACCAATCAAAAGGATTGAAAACTAAGTCTGGTATTGATAGTAGGTCACCAAATTGTGTCAACAACGGATATCCAATTATCCGATTACCTTCAGATGAAACTGTGGATGAAGACGGTAGAGATATCACAACTGCAACTTTAATGTCTATGACTGCAGAGAGTACCAGTAATCTAGACGATATCGAAGACACTGAAGCAAAGATCGATATGAAAGGCCTTTTTAAATCACAGCTAAGCAGTCAACCTTTGTTAAATGATTTCACTTTGTTGGCAAAGACAGGTGACAGATTAAACGGACAGTTACACGTCTCTCAGAAATGGAAACTAATATCATCTCAGTTAGCAAAGAGAAGTAACAGTTTGGCTATCCTGCCTGAAATAAGTAGGGGTCAAGCATCTGGCGGAAATCTTCTGAGTGTCACAGATCTAGATCGCAGGAACAGTCATAGCGCGACCATACAGAGAAGTACGTCAGACACTAACAATATTAATATGCACATGAACGAGCTCAGACTATCATCAGAGTGCCATAGAAGCAAGAGCGCTACTACACTTAGTTTCAACGAGAACGTTGATAAGTTTCACTCTCATCCTGGCCCACGTAGGTCTCTGCCCTGCCACATAACCGCATTTAAGCGTAACAACCGCATGACCATGAGCATGAAGAGAAGATTCGAGTTACGAGAACAACGTGCCACAAAACGTATGTTGCTTATCATGGTCTGCTTCTGTGTCTGCTGGATGCCATTCCTGTTCATGTACGTTATTAGAAGTATCTGTGAAACATGTGACATGAATCATCACATCGTTGCCGCCATTATCTGGCTGGGTTACGTCAACTCAAGTCTTAATCCCATTCTCTACACTTTATTTAATGACGACTTCAAAAGTGCGTTCCACAAAATTGTTTGTTGCACTCAACAAAAACTTAAGCGAAGGAAATTAAGGAGGTAGCACCAACCAGCACCATGCGTTGTCGTTAATTTGTGTATGTAACACTGAACATGTATTCGTCCACATATATTGTTTATATACATGGTGATGTTTTCGATTCAATCGTTAATTTAACAATACAATAATTAGGTTTTTGATAACCTTAACCTTGGTGTAGACGATTAATTCGTAACCAGTTGCCAGTGTAATGTAGTTAAACCAGTTTAATGTAAATTGGGTGGTCCACGATTTAATTAAGGATTTATATCAATCAATCAATAAACCCATAACCATTCAGGGTCGTAGGGGTACCACATTGGATGCCTCAGCACACAGAGTCCTCCAGCGAATTCTATCCTCAGCGATGCGGATGAGTGTGGAAACATTAAGGATTGATATACATAAATTGTAAGCTTTTCATTCCTTTTGCATATAGTAAACAAAACAGTTCAAAATACTACTTAAAAGATTCAATATGAGATTCAAAATGGATTTATTGTGAATTTCAATGCGAGATACAATGTGAGCCACAGTGTGAGATTCAATTTCAGATTCATTGTTTCAATGTGAGTTTCAACGGAATCATTAATGTGATATTCAATATGAGAATAGTTGTCAGTTTAAATGTGAGATTCACTGTTAGTTTCATTTGAGAAGATTCAATATGAGTTGTATTAAATGTGAGATTCAATATGTGGTAGTGTTTCTTCTTCTGCGTTGAGTATTAATCAACAGTATAAATAAGCAGCACACCTTTTCTTGTAAAATGAGCATGAGAGCGTTGATACATTGTGCTACTATTTAACAGCGGAGCTGCTATATTTGCTCCCTTTGGTCCAGCAATCCGATTTCGACATGCCTTTTTTTCGGGTGGACTTCCTTATCCTCTGACGGCCTTCCAATCTGTGGCCAGGAATACATGTGTATGCTCTGAGCTATAGCGACCTATCACCCTTGTGTTCTTAGACTTTACAGACCAAATCATGACTATTCTGGTGTGAAACGGTAAGAAGGGAATTAGACTTTGGTCGACTATGTCTACCTCGTACGAGGTGTTAGCTGTCGGAGAACTCATCTTGTATAACTGGACAATCCTTTGCCCTCTGTGCTCAAGGGTGTAAACCCTTTTTTATCCGTGAGCCTTGTTCCAGTATAGAAGACGCTCGACAGTAGAGCTGGACTAGCCTGGTTCGTCTTCTATGTCGAAGTCTCGCTTCACCGATATTGTAAACACCTTTTCGGAGTTCGAACTGCCACACACAATTTTTTTTTGCATGATGGAAAGATGTTGTCTGACATGTGCTATTCCTCGCCACTATTTCTTGAAGATAAGACGTCAGCTCTTAACCATGCACGCTGCTTTCGTTATAACTAGTATGACTTTTATAACACCGCCGCTTGCATTAAACGCTGAACTCTTGCGCTGTACTGTCTTCTCATTATATTTGACAGATGGATCTTACATTGATACAAACTTGTCTATGCGAGCAGACAACCTGAAAGTTCACACCAGCCTTTGACGTTGCTCAGTGTGCTAGACAATGTTTTTGTCTGTGTGTACCGAAGGTGCCAATCACATGTACTATTTGTCTTATGCACAAACAATTTTCATTCCATCTCAGTTTGCACTGTCCGGACACGATATGCCAACGTGTTGGTGATGATTCTCGCGCCTTCTTCGAAACAACCTGCTACTATATGCGCCTTTAAGTTTTTGACTATTTGCAATCCCTGGAATTTATACGAGTCTCTGCACATATCCTTTGCGTCACATCTGAGTTCGTGAGTTTAAATCTAAGATTAAATATGAGTCAACGTTAGTTTCGATGTGAGATTCGATGTGTTTCAATGTGAGATTTAATTTGAGTTTACTTCAGTGTAAGTTTCAATGTAAGATTCAATATGAATTTCAAATTGAGTTTCAATGTGAGATTTAATTTGAGATTAAATGTGGAATTCAATGTGAGACTTATTGTGATATTAACAATGAGTTTCAATGTCATATTCAAAATGAGTTTCAATGTGAGATACAGTGTGAGATTAAATGTGAGTTTCAATGTGAGTTTCGTATGATACACAATGTGAATTTCAGTATAAGATTGAGTTTTAATATGAGTTTAAATGTGAGATTCAATATCAGATTCAATGTGAGTTTCAATGCGAGATTAAATGTATTTAAATGGAAGATTAAATGTGAAATTATCATTTAGCTTAAATGTGAAATGCAATATGAGTTTCAACGTGATATTCAATATGAGATTATATATATGAGTTTCAATGTAAGATTCAATGTGAGTTTCAATGTAAGATTCAATGTGCGTTTCAGTGTGAGATTCAACGTGAGATTAATATTGAGTTTCGGTGTGAATTTAAATGTGTTTCAATAGGGGGTTCAATATGAGATTTAATGTGAGTTTCAATGTGAGATTTAATGTGAGTTTCAATGTGATGTTGAAAGTTGTTTCAATATAAAATGCAATGTGAGCTTAAATGTGAGATTCAATGTGAGATTATGTGTGTGGTTTAATTGGAGATTCAATGTGAGATACATAAAGTTTCAATGTGAAATGCAATATAAATTTCAATGTGACTTTCAATATGAGATTAAATATGAGTTTCAATATGATATTCAATGTGAGATTCAATATTACATCCAATGTGATATTCATTATAAGATTTAATGTGATATTCTATATGAGATTAAAAATGAGAGCGGGATTTTCAGTATGAGATTTAATTTAAGATTCAATGAGAAATTAAATGTTTTCTATATTTTCACAATATCTTTCATTCGGTATGCTGTCATAATATATAATTATTAGAAATGTGATTACAGTTTGGAGTTTGCTATTTTAAAATGTGCAATATTTGGAAATTGAAACATTTCGGTAGAGTGCTTTAAGGGCTAAGTGACATTTCAACAGCTAGAGTAGTTCTTATAAAGATTCAGTACAGATCATTATTTAGTGAAATGTTGTAAGTCAGGAAGGTACATGCTCACAATTATATAATAATTTAATTTAATCTGAATCATTTGAACATTTAGTGTGATATCTTTGCAACTATTACAAAAACATATGTCATAGTTCCCATTATATCAGAGACTCCAGGAAAATGGTCTTCGTCTAGTGTGTATCCTTAGTAAAATGTTATCCTTCCTGCAGCTTTGCTCGGCTTCCTAGAGTGATATTTTGTTTCTGTGGTCGTTCTCAAACGCCCGAAGATTAACAAGGTGTAGTCCAGAGAACGGAATGTGTTGTGTCAAAGTTTACAGCTTATCTGTGATATATGTGCCCTTCCGTCTTACGCATTCGACTTCAGCATGGCTTTGACTCTATGATGTGGGACAGCCAAATCTACATGAAAACCTCTTTAGTGGCCTCCCACGATATGTTTGGCCGGTAACAATGTCGCAAGTCTTTATTCCCCTTTCGAGCACCGGTTACACACGGTCTCTGTAGTGTTATACTTGGGAAATATATCAAATAATGTGTTCATCCCATCAATATTTAGAACGGTTTCTTTGTTCTCATTACTCTAGTATGTCTTTCATGGATCAGTCATTCTAATCCCTTGAGTCTTCATATGACAAAAAATATGTTAACTGAAGGTTTGTATTCTTTAGAAGACAAACAAAAATCTATGTTGAGATCTTTGCACTCTATGTTTTTCTATGCTGAGAAATTTGCACTCTATGTTGAGATCTTTGCACTCTATGGTGTCTTTATGTTGAGATCTTTGCACTCTATGGTGTCTCTATGTTGATATCTTTGCACTCAATGTTGTTTCTATATTGAGTTCTTTGCACTCTATATTTTCTCTATGTTGAGATCTTTGCACTCTATATTTTCTCTATATTGAGATCTTTGCACTCTATATTTTCTTTATGTTGAGATCTTTGAAGACTGCGTTCAATCGTCATTCTGTACATTTTTCTCATGATCCTGGTTTGATTTCTATGATCATGATTATAATATTTATGAGTTTTTCCGCCCCTGTATTTCTGGAGTCCAAATTAATAGCAATGAAAAGCGACATTTTAACCGTTCATGCATATCGTGAGAGACAACTAAGGAAGTTGTAAGTGTGGGTTTAGCCGACCCATCCCATAGAGGACCAAAGTGATCTAGAAACCATGCTGAAATCAGATGAGTCGGTCCTGCTGTAGGATCTTTGTTATACAATTACTGAGGTTCACGCAAGCACAATGTTAACACCTGCACTCTGTGTATGGTATTCACCAGCACCCCGCGCCTATATTAGTCGCCTCTTACGGCACGCAATGGTCTAGACTATTGTGTTGTTATTCATTGTTCCTGATTTGGGGCTCCGACAGCAAGGTTTAGTGTATACAGATGAAACACTGTGAAGTTTTCGCAAGAGGAATGTCTCACTACACATGCCATCTAGTTGGGTTTTACTGTTGCATGGTAGTTGGTCTTATAACCACATGAAAACTTAAGCTTTCCTTGTGCGATCATTTATTACAGTAGTTCTCAACATGGAGCATATGACCCCCCAGTAGGTAACAGAAACTTGCATGAAGGCCATAGAGGAAAACTTTGAAATTGGGGGCAGGGGAATACAGAATCGTTCAAGGGGACCACCGGAATGTGGCCACTTGAATGAAAAACAACAATTATGATAATAAATTTATATAGTTTATAAATGCTTAAGAGGACCACCAGAATGTGGCCACTTGAACGAAAAACAACAATTATGATAATAAATGTATATAGTTTATAAATGCTTACCGACATTAAATAGTACTTAAGTAGAATAGATGTTTTTTATGTTTTTTTTTAACACAACAGACGGACTATCACTAAGACTATGGGGTTATGAGGTGTAAACACGAAAACGTATAAATTACATCACATAAGACTTTTTCCACGTTAGGTCTTTCTCAAGAATATATAAAACAGTGAAAAACAATCAAAACAGTAAAAAACAATATTACCACTGCAGAGGAACTAGATACACTATTGACATGTAAACAATACAAAGTTCAAGGTGACACTGATGTATGTGGAAACATGCAGTTATGGAAGCGGCTTTTTTTTTTTTTTTGGACAGGATATGATTTTTTATCCGGCTCTGTGGCGAAGTGGTACAGAGCGCGTCTGTGACGGCAAAGGTACCAAGTTTGATCCTCACCACAGGCAATTGTGCATCCGGACCGTTCAGATAGCAATGGCAACCTACTGAACGTATTTATATTGCCTACAAAATCACCACATCCAACAAATGCTGGGTTGATAGCTACGTCCTGGATAGGATATGCTACCAATCAATGATAACAAATATAAGAAATTATTACCCAATATAAAATGGTTAGCAATACAATAATGACAATACCATCACAAATTTAAACAAATTAATGTTTGGAATTAAGTCCAAAAGGAATTAGGGTACCAAACTAAAAAATAAATCGATTTTCAAGAGCGTACCTAGATATGTCATCCGTAGTGCAGGATCTGATGGTAGTGATTTGGATATGGATGGCACCATGATGAAATAAATGGCGACAGGAGCAGGTACTATGTGTTTTATGGCATGAAGATGCCTACAAAAGCTGTCACTCAATCGTAAGCCCATTTCACCTATATACTTATTGTCACAACGTTTACATATGATAACGTAAATGACATTATATAAATGACATTTTCGGAATGCCATTTACGTTATCACATGTAAACATTGTGACAAGAAGTATATAGATGAAACGGGCTTATGATTGAGTGACCACTTCTGTGTGCATTTTCATTCCATAAAACACAGGGAACCTACACCTGTCGCTATTCAATTTAATGGTGATTGTCACCATGGTGCCCTCGATATCCAGGCCACTGCCCTCAGATCAGCACCACGGATAACAGATCTAGGTACGCTCTTGAAAATCGATTTATTTTTTAGTTTGGCACCCTCAAGCCTTTTGGACTTAACTTCGAACATTCATTTGTTTATATTTGTGTTGGTGTGGTCTTTATTGTATTGCTATCCATATTGTATAGGGTAATAATTTGTTATATCTGTCATTATATCTCCTTCAATTTTCAACAAAACCGGCTTCCATGACTACATTTTTCCACATACATCATTGTCACCTTGAACTTCGTATTGTATACATGTCCATAGTGTATCTAGTGCCTCTGTGTTGGTAATATTGTTTTTACTGTTTTTATTGTTTTTCACTGTTTGTGTTGTATATTCTTCAGAAAGACCTAACGGTTAAAAACATTGAAATGTCTTATATATTGTAATTTGTATGTTTTCGTGTTTACACCTCATAACTGCTTAGTCTTAGTGATAGTCCGTCTGTTGTGTTCAAGTGAAACATCAAAACTCTGTGCTCTACTAAGTACTATTGTTGTTCCATTTCACTGCATTATCACTTTATATTGATTAAGACAGTAAAGGAATGTTAATGAGTTAGACCCGTTTATAGACACCAGATGAACTACGGAAGAAAATTTACTTCACAAGAGGACCTTGTTCAAAAAAAATCTTGAGAACTGCTGATTTAATACATATGTTTATATATTTGCAACAAAACTAAGAAAACGGCCCTGGAGAAGGATAGGGCATACAGTAAGACAATCAATGGAAACTACTGTAAAATAAGCATTTCTCTGGAAGTCTCTTTAAATGAGAAAAAGAGGAATACTAAAAAAAATACCTGGAGAAAATGCTTTCCTGGAGGAAAGAATTTAGATGCAGAGACAATACAGATTTAGTAGAACATATAAATAGTTGGAAGCCATAGCTCTTGTTAGGACAAGATGGAGGATGTTCGCTGAGAACCTATGCTCCGCAAGGAGTTAAAAGCTGTAAAGCAATAATAGCAATATTACTACAGCTCTCTTTCTCTCTCTCTCTCTTTCTCTCTCTCTCTCTCACTCTTTCTCTCGTCATTGTCACCGTCACAAATTCCTACTTTGAATATATATTGCATTTTTTTAAACTACTTACTTCACGATGTGTTCGTCTGCTTCGGTCATCCTACTGCTCTTGTAGATTAATTTATAGCGAATTGCTAGTTATTTTGATGCTATCTAAATAAAAAATATGGAATTATATTCATTCGAAGAGAAGCAGTATAATCATTAATTGTGGTTATGACTATTTAGGAATTCAAGTGCCAGAGTGACTACTAGCTCAATTAGCTCTCTCCTGAATAGGCATAGTCATCACAGATTAATACTTATCACGAAATTGTACACGGCCAGTATTAGTGTAGTGAAATGGTATTAGAAGATCATCTTTCTTCTTCTTCCTCTGCTTTCGTTCTCAAACTTCTTCAGATTAGCAAGATGTAGTTCAGAGAACAGAATGAGTTGTGTCATGGGTTACAGCTATGTGGCGAATCTGCCCCTTGCGACCTGACACATCCGATTTCAGAATGGATTGTGGATCACATTTATCCTATATAGGATGGGACAGGCAACTTCACTATATAATCTCCTTAGTCGCATATTACGACATAAATGGAAGATAACAGTGAGCTATCCATAGCTCCCCTTTAAAGCCCAGGCAACCTGCAGGTGAAACCGTCGTTCTACTTCTAGCTACATGAATCGATGGTAATTCTGATGCGAACTCCATAAAATCAAACAAACGAAAGAAAAGTTCAAGAAGACAAATGAACAAAAGACATCAGAGAACATATTTGTGAGTTTCATTTGCGTCTAGACTCATCATAAGTAATACGAGACTGTGTAACCCCGCGGTTTCTTTAGTTTACAACTTGCATGTCTAGAACTGGAATGTTCTCTTGCTAATATTAGAACCCAAATGATGTTACACCCGACAGATTCAGTCAATAAATATAAAAGTTCAACATATTTATATTTACCGAAATGCAGTCAACAAGTTATAAAAAGAAGGGCCTTTCAGACGAACAATAGAGAACGTGATGAATATTGGCTGGAGAGATGTCCTTTCATGATCTCGTCGTCAGTCTGGAAATAGTGATCTTTCAGCAAATACAAAGAAATTGTGGAGAGAAACGTCGAGAATTGAAAATGCATATGTATATATGTACCCACATATGTACATGCTTGTGTATGTGTATGCATTTGTGTATTTATACATATGTGCATGTAAGTATGTATGCATGTGTGTATGTATGCTTGTTTGTACGCGTGTTCTTTGAGTGTGTTCGTGTGCGAAGGTGTGGGGTCCTGAGTATACACACATGTGTGCTTATCTGAATGATATTTGTTTATTAAATATATTTCTGTGAAATCCACATCACTGCTTCGATTTTATTATTTTTGTCCAGATTTTCAATTTTGCTTGTGATGTGCAGTTTACTAGATCTATTATACTTTTTACCAGTTCTCCAGTCGCCATCAATCTGTCCTTCGAATCTTATTCAGATTTTCAATTTTGCTTGTGATGTTCAGTTTGCATGATCTGTTATACTATTTAACAGTTTCCCAGTTGCCATCGATCTGCCATACGAGTCTATTAACATCCAAGATTCTTCTTTTTTCTTACTTTCGTTCGCATTTTACATGTTTACACAGAACGTCCTTGTTTCTTAATAAATGTTGCTGTATTTTAGAGCTACTCCAGAACCCTACAATTTTTCTGTGGATGTCTTTTCTGTTTGCTAATACTCCTCCTTGAACTTGTTTAGTGTAATGTAGTTTTATAGATAATGCTCTGCAGTCTGTGCTTGGTGTTCACATGAACACTACCAAGTTACAAATCGACGATAGTGGAGGGCCGAAGTTATCAACTTTAATGTTATTTTATCTTTATATTTATGTTTTGCTCATGATGATCTGATCTAGAACACATTTCCTTATGATTAATCGGCCTATGAGCTGTTGGTGCCGAAACAATATTTTCTAGGTTGAAGTGGTTATCAAACAGTGGCCCACAACACGAGATTGTGAAGTCTCTGCGGTATCAACTGAAATACCAATTAAGAACATTGTGCATAACCGAATTATTTGTTGAAGAAACGTCTAGTGACATTGTCTCATGATCAAGACTAGCTCAACGCTCTAGGATCATAGAAGCATGGTTGTTTATTTTGTATTCACAATAGTTAAACAATTATTTCCTACACATGAAGTTCGAAATTATAATCAAGTACATTTTTTTTTAAAAGTAAAACGGTAACTGAATTTGAAAAGAAGGATGTCAAGACTACTATGGGTAGTAGTAAAGATTAATTAATAAGTGTCACGAACATTGGAAGGATTTCAAGACTACCATGGGCAGCCGTAAAGATTAATTAATAAGTGTCACGAACATTTCAAGTACAAGATATTGGCTTCTAAAAAACGCTAATACTGAGATATTTTGACCATATAAACACAGAAGTGTAAAAAAATTAACTATCCTAGCCACAGTTTCTGGTAATGGTGTTCCTACTTGATGGTAGAAATAGGACAGAGAAAATCTTGGATTGATAACGTCAAGAAATGGTCTGTGGCGTGATTTTCTACACTTCTCCGAATGGCTGAAGATAGATTTGTTTGGAGGGCTTTTTTTGTTTTGCTGATGTATTCAATTTGACACCCCTACGACACTGACGGGTTATTGGTCTTATTATTATTATTATTATTATTATTATTATTATTATTATTAATATGTCTACACACACAAATAGGACATGCAAGAAAAGAAAGACGAAGTTGCAAAAACTTGACTGCAAATTAATGTCTTTAAAACAAAGGACAAGAGAATAAAAATAAACAAAAAAATCCAATAAACATATATATCCATACGATTGAAGAGGTACAGCATTTTACCTATTTGGTAAGTAACATTGGCAAAGTAGGAGGAATAGATCACAATGTTGACAACAGAATTAATAACGCCAAGTCTGCTTTCTATGCTCTTCGTCCAGTATGTAATTTTTTCACGTTGTCCCACGAAAAAGGAGAAGTTGTTTACTACAAATGTGAAGTCTGTAATGCTTAATGGCTCTAAAACATGGCAAACAACATGAAAAATCATATTAACAAAGTAGAGATTTATTCAAAGATGTCTCCTTCGTTTACTTCTCATTAGAAGGTCAGAGCTTATATCAAATGATGAGTTTTGGAGGGGACCACATCAGCGCCCAGTGGAGGTAGAGATAAAAAGTAGAAAATAAAGATGGATAGGACACACCCTCAAAATGGGAAATCGAAGAAACAGATGAAAAGGACAGAACAACACAAACTCCCTGTAGAGTGACAGTTGCAACTCTGTGTTCCACATGAAATTAAAAGGAAATAAATTTATACAATTTACATCAGTAGTTATCAACACTTTTCCTACTTGGCCCTTTTATGAATAGATTTTATTGTGATCCTTTCTCCCTCTTTTTTATCTAAATTGTCTACCATCTTTCTTCAAGGCTGATAGGAGCGACGTCATGATGACAGGATTCGCTGTAGCAAGACTGCATTTCTGTAATAGCGTGTGTGCCTTAATTTATTTCAGTATCTGCGGTATAGCTGGCTAAAATACTCCGTCTTCGGCAGACTGGGGTTGTGCTTTTCTATCTGGGATGTCCCCCATAGTCTTTCCATCTTTCGTTGGCACTTGCAAGGCAGTAGTTGTTTGTAATTAGAGTGTTTTCTCTTAGGAAATATGTCTTATCTCACTTAAGAGCCTTTCCTGCCTGCGTGTATTCCCCCTAACCCTAACTTACCCCACCCATGTCCTACCCCCCCCCCCCCACTGGCAAGCTCCAGGTGTGATGTGTATGACCCCACGCCAGCAACGACCTTATACCCATACTTGTTTCATGTTGCCCGTCACTGGAAACATGGGGTATTTCAGTGGGGATATCAGCGCAGCCTAATATTCCGCCCCGTCCGGATATGCAGCAACACCGGTTTGGTCAACACATGTGTGCTTATCTGAATGATATTTGTTTATTAAATATATTTCTGTGAAATCCACATCACTGCTTCGATTTTATTATTTTTATTCAGATTTTCAATTTTGCTTGTGATGTTCAGTTTGCATGATCTGTTATACTATTTAACAGTTTCCCAGTTGCCAACGATCTGCCATACGAGTCTATTAACATCCAAGATTCTTCTTTCTTCTTACTTTCGTTCGCAGTTTACATGTTTACACAGAACGTCCTTGTTTCTTAATAAATGTTGCTGTATTTTAAAACTACTCAAGAACCCCACAATTTTTCTGTGGATGTCGCTTCTGTTTGCCAATACTCCTCCTTGAACTTGTTTAGTGTAATGTAGTTTTATAGATAATGCTCCGCAGTCTGTGCTTTGTGTTCACATGAATACTACCAAGTTACAAATCGACGATAGTGGAGGGACGAAGTTATCAACTTTAATGCTATTTTATCTTTATGTTTATGTTTTGCTCATGATGATCTGATCTAGAACACATTTCCTTATGATTAATCGACCTCGGAGCTGTTGGTGCCGAAACAATATTTTCTAGGTTGAAGTGGTTATCAAACAGTGGCCCACAACACGAGATTGTGAAGTCTCTGCGGTATCAACTGAAATACCAATTAAGAACATTGTGCATAACCGAATTATTTGTTGAAGAGACGTCTAGTGACATTGTCTCATGATCAAGACTAGCTCAACGTTCTAGGATCATAGAAGCATGGTTGTTTATTTTGTATTGACAATAGTTAAACAATTATTTCCTACACAGGAAGTTCGAAATTATTATTAAGTACATTTTAAAAAAAAATAAAACGGTAACTGAAATTGAAAAGAAGGATGTCAAGACTACTATGGGTATTAGTAAAGATTAATTAATAAGTGTCACGAACATTTGAAGGATATCAAGACTACCATGGGCAGCGGTATAGATTAATTAATAAGTGTCGCTAACATTGGAAGGATGTCAAGACTACCATGGGCAGCGGTAAAGATTAATTAATACGTGTCACGAACATTTCAAGTGCAAGATATTGGCTTCTAAAAAACGCTAATACTGAGATATTTTGACCATATAAACACAGAAGTGTAAAAAAATTAACTATCCTAGCCACAGTTTCTGGTAATGGTGTTCCTACTTGATGGTAGAAATAGGACAGAGAAAATCTTGGATTGATAACGTCAAGAAATGGTCTGTTGCGTGATTTTCTACACTTCTCCGAATGGCTGAAGATAGATTTGTTTGGAGGGCTTTTTTTGTTTTGCTGATGTATTCAATTTGACACCCCTACGACACTGACGGGTTATTGGTCTTATTATTATTACTATTATTATTATTATTATTATTATTATTATTATTATTATTATTATTATTGTTATTATTATTATTATTATTAATATGTCTACACACACAAATAGGACATGCAAGAAAAGAAAGACGAAGTTGCAAAAACTTGACTGCAAATTAATGTCTTTAAAACAAAGGACAAGAGAATAAAAATAAACAAAAAAATCCAATAAACATATATATCCATACGATTGAAGAGGTACAGCATTTTACCTATTTGGTAAGTAACATTGGCAAAGTAGGAGGAATAGATCACAATGTTGACAACAGAATTAATAACGCCAAGTCTGCTTTCTATGCTCTTCGTCCAGTATGTAATTTTTTCACGTTGTCCCACGAAAAAGGAGAAGTTTTTTACTACAAATGTGAAGTCTGTAATGCTTAATGGCTCTAAAACATGGCAAACAACATGAAAAATCATATTAACAAAGTAGAGATTTATTCAAAGATGTCTCCTTCGTTTACTTCTCATTAGAAGGTCAGAGCTTATATCAAATGATGAGTTTTGGAGGGGACCACATCAGCGCCCAGTGGAGGTAGAGATAAAAAGTAGAAAATAAAGATGGATATGACACACCCTCAAAATGGGACATCGAAGAAACAGATGAAAAGGACAGAACAACACAAACTCCCTGTAGAGTGACAGTTGCAACTCTGTGTTCCACATGAAATTAAAAGGAAATAAATTTATACAATTTACATCAGTAGTTATCAACACTTTTCCTACTTGGCCCTTTTATGAATAGATTTTATTGTGATCCTTTCTCCCTCTTTTTATCTAAATTGTCTACCACCTTTCTTCAAGGCTGATAGGAGCGACGTCATGATGACAGGATTCGCTGTCGCAAGACTGCATTTCTGTAATAGCGTGTGTGCCTAAATTTATTTCAGTATCTGCGGTATAGCTGGCTAAAATACTCCGTCTTCGTCAGACTGGGGTTGTGTTTTTCTATCTGGGATACTCCATCTTCGTCAGACTGGGGTTGTGTTTTTCTATCTGGGATGTCCGCATAGTCTTTCCATCTTTCGGTGGCACTTGCAAGGCAGTCGTTGTTTGTAATTAGAGTGTTCTCTCTTAGGAAATATGTCTTATCTCACTTAAGAGCCTTTCCTGCCTACGTGTATTCCCCCTAACCCTAACTTACCCCACCCATGTCCTCCCCCCCCCCACTGGCAAGCTCCTTGTGTGATGTGTATGACCCCACGCCAGCAACGACCTTATACCCATACTTGTTTCATGTTGCCCGTCACTGGACACATGGGGTATTTCAGTGGGGATATCAGCGCAGCCTAATATCCCACCCCGTCCGGATATGCAGCAACACCGGTTTGGTCAACGACTTCCTACTCGTCAAGAGAAATTCTGACTTATATCGTTGCTGACCTCTATATCTAGAGGATTTTCTTCAAGGCCGATTATTAGATGCCCAAATAATTTCAAATCGTTATGTTTTAGTGAATACTTCCCCCCTCCCCATTCCCTAGAAGAGTCCGTGGTCTCCAGTTTCCAATATTTTTTCTTCGTGTTCCACTCTATGGATGACCACACATCCACTTTAAGAACCATTGCTCTATACAGTCGTTAACAGAAGTGGATAATGGTTAGATATCACTATCAATACACAGACACATTAAATCATGCTCAGTGTCACGAAGTCTAATAACAGAAATAACATCTCAGTAGCTTTGATACACCATTTCCACTATGTAGACACACCAGTTCCGCTGTTTTTTATTTCTGCATTTATTGTTTCTATGTGAGTTACTAATGTACATAACGACAAATCGCTCTGCGTATGCGTTCAACGGAAAGTACCCTTACAGCCAAGAACAACTCACAAAAATTGACATACGCGAGGCAATTTATGTCTTTTCAATGTCATTTAACATTATTTTTTTCAAAAATGCATTACAGTTTCTTTTTGGTAATAGTTTATATATATATTTATCTTTATATATATATATAGGAGGAAAACTGTGTGCTAGGGAGTGAGAAGTACGCGCGTGCCTTTGTGTTTGTAAATACCTTTTTTATATTTACTTATTTAGAACAGCAACATTGACAGCGCTTTGTTAAAAGTGCACTACTATTCAAAGCCATAAAGCCAATGGAAAATAAGATAGTTGAATGAAATGTCGTTTTGGGGTGCAAAGGGAACGCATTGCTATAGGCGGACCCAGGGTTAGCAGATAACCAAGATCCCAAATGTACCTCCACGCGGTGCACCCTGGAAACAGAAATACAGCAGCTCGAGCTGATTCTGGCCAAATCATTTGGGGATCGTGTCCGAGAATGTGGAGGTAGCAGATGGAAAGAGATTTGACTGCACAAGAGACAGACAATATCTCCGACACCACCAGCATCACCACATATAACGACACTGTCGACATACAGTGAAGCTAGTCAGTCCAGTCCGAACATTGGAGGGGCGGCCAATGTAAAATGCACGTAAAGGTAGATGTATGGCGAGAGACAAATAGATTTCATACCGAGTACAATGAAACAATGAAAGGGCAGAACAGCGCTAGAGGGCAGCGCGAACTGCAAATAGAAAGTGAAAAGTCTCTAGGAAAGGGGAACTACAAGCTCCGTCAGCTCGAGACGAGCATCTAGTTACCTGTGTTCCTTACAGGCAGAGACCCAGACACATTCATTGGCGTCTGGTAAAGCAAGAAGACCTAATCCAACTCTAATGTCGAGCCTTCCTAAACCGGAAATATGCTCGCGAAGAGAAAGGGTTCTGTACCCGATGGGCTTAGGCAAGAAAGGGACAACGATGGTAGTCCTGGTCCAACTCTACTGTCAAGGTTTCCTATACCGGAAGTACACTTGCATAGAGAAAGGGTTCCGTACCCGATGGGCTCAGGCACAAAAGGGACAACGATTTAGCCCTGGCCCAACTCTACTGTCAGGTTTTCCTACACCGGAAATACACTTGAAGAGAGAAAGGGTTCAGTACCTGATGGGCTCAGGCGCTATTGGGACAAGGACGCTCAGCTCGAGAACGCCTTGCTCTCAAACGCGTGGTGCGAGACTCGAACTTGGACAAGGGGTACACGATGTCGGTGAATGACACCTCGGCTAAGAGGACGAAAGAGCCAGGGTCCAACTCTTCTGTTGAGTTCTTCCCCTAAAGGAACCAGGCTCACGGATGAGAAACGGTTCAGTACCCAATGGGCACAGGCACAGCACGTCCAAACACACGAGGCAAGTTCATAGACAGAGGAACACCTTGTGCGAGTCAGACGAGAGCAAAAATCGTCTGGGCGAAGAGTCGCCACTACGCGTGCCTGGAGACAGATATAGAGGCTGTCACAGGCTAAGGGTAGCCCACCCGAATTGTCAAGGCATGCCGAAATCGGATGTGCTAGGCATACAAGGCGCATAATGGTGGCACAACGTAATCACGCTCCCGGCGGAAATCGCACGGATATCCGTGATCGTTACAATGGAGCGAACGCAAAACAAACAAATGTCGTTTCAAAAGTATAGCTAAAAGCAATCTAAATGCCTAAACAGGAGGGACAGATAATAATATGCAGATACTGGAAGATATATATATATATATATATATATATATATATATATATATATATATATATATATATATATATATATATATATATATATATATATATATATATATATATATATATATATATATATATATATATATATATATATATATATATATATATATATATATATATATATATATATATAAGCACATATCCTTATTTCTGCCTAGTACGATTTTGACGCCCAATATCATTAATGAATAAACCTGTCGGTTTGAGTATTTTCTGTACAGGAAGGAGCCAATAATTTTTTTTCATCCTACCAAGTATTCTCTTTATATATATATATATATATACCATCTCAGAGCACTAGTTTTAAATCAGACACGCTGGCCAGTAAATATGGCTTAGCGGACCGAACTTGACCAGCGCACCGCATTTCCCCATCATTACCAAACTTTAAATAACTACACACAGAAATACAGTTTGATTGTCCAAAGAAGAAGAATAGTGATTCATATTAAAGATAACACACATAGACATGCATGTTGGTATCTATAATTCTGAAAAATTCAAATAATAACAAGCGATCTAAAGAAAACCAAAGTATATGCATGCAAGAAATCTATAATGAAGTTCGCCACTTTCAACTTGAAATTTAGCATATCCAATTTCAGCTGCAAATTGAAATCCTTAGTTTCTCTGTCGATAGTTTAGAGCTATCACTATTTCATTTCATTTAATACGTATGTGTGCTCATGCCCGTAGATGGGAAGAGGGATTTAGAGTGTTTATCTCCATCCCCCTTCCTTACAGCTTAGCACATTCTGAACATGACCCATAATACTAGGAACTTAACCAAAAGTCGGTAAAAACGTCTCTTTTAGCAATTTTTCACAAAACATGTCTTTAAATATCTCGTCGAAGCGTAAAATTTACGCACGAGAACGGATGAATGACCCTTTACTTTAGGTAAAACTCCCTCCTTAAAGTAATTACATCTACGCCCCTGTTTCAACTCTTGTACTTATTCGTCTGCTCTTATTCTTACTCTATGGTTAGTCAGATGTTTCCAGAAAACGGAATGAGTTGTCATGAATAAAAGTTTGGCTGCGCTCTATGCGTCTTTTGATTTGAAACAAACGTGTTTAAAATTGTATTTTCATTCATTTCTTGCACTTGATCTTGTCCTCAGTCAACAAACATTGCAACACAAACTAGATCATCCACTAAATGTCTTTTGTTCCTGCTTGTTTTAGCATTTAACTTGGTAGAATTTCTCGTTAAATTAAATTTAACAAAGTCTACTGTGATTTAAACAAAATATAAATAACCAAAATGTCAGAGGATCTCCAACAAAGTGGATGGTGCCACAGTAACAAACAAAACAGTGATAATTACTATATTGAGTTATAATGTTACGATAGGCCTATTATAAATAGGAAATTGAAAACTTAATAAATAACAATAAACACAAAAACAAAAGAACAAGGACGTTTGCTTCACGTTACGTTTCGGTCCGACTGTGACCAATTTCATTTAAACAACAAAAAACACAGAAATTAATCGAAATATTTAACTCATGATGACTTAGGGATGTTCTTCTCACCGCAGAACTCTCTAACGTGGAAAAAAAACGTACTTGTACTTTTTTGTTTATTGTTATTTATTCAATTTACTATTTGATATTTAGAATATGCCTACTGTACCAATATAATTTAATATAGTAAGTATCACTTATTTGTGATAACAAATGTAACCCTTAAAATGACCACAAACTCAAGAGTTATGATATGGAACTCACGTAGTTCTTACGGAAGTATGAAACTCCCCACGGTACACTTAATCAGGAGCATATTATTTGAGTAGTGTTTCCCAAAGTGGGACCCACGACCGACAGTGGTGAAATTTGATTGTTCAGGGGAGCA